>PVJI01032156.1:0-12476 GCA_004026765.1 Micronycteris hirsuta
GTAGTAGGCAAACCTAGAGACTATCATGGGAACCTCAATGGGGGCAGGGGAGGAGATGCTGAACAAGTAGAGATGATCAACAGCATCAACTGCTGCTCAGAGCTTTCTGTTAAACTTGGTTACTCCAAGTTCTATTTAATTTGCTCTGGTATGATAATTCTGAAAGGATCAGCCCAATTGGCCACATTCTCAAAGGTGTCAAACTCAAGATGTCTCTTGACTTGTATGTCTAGAGCTTCCTGACATGTTTGAATGAAATTGCCATCAGGTACTGCCTATTTCATTGCCTTGTTGCTTTTTTTCCTCCACGGTCAGGGGCTGCCTCGTCTCCTACCTGTGGATTCAAGCCAACCCAAGTCCCTGGACCAATTCCGAATTTAGACTGAGGAAGTCAGACAATTCTAACCTAAGCTTCTAGGTTTCAGTATTGGGTTATCATTGTTGCCTTAACTTGTTTCCCATTTCTGAAAACTGAGTTTTGTGGCTTTCTTCCATGTATTATGAGTCCTTATCTCAGCCAGATGAAACAATGGCCGTGAAAATGCTTTGGAAATGATAGAACTTAATATATATAAAGCATTTAGTATATGGGATGGGTACACAGTAGATTTTCAGGTAATAGTAGTTTTGCTACCTGGACCATTGCTTTGTTACTGCTGTCAATCAAACCAAGACACAAAGAATAGAGTTGATTGTGATATCTTTTTAAGAAGTGACAGACACCTCTCCTCCAGAGTTCCTTCTTGCCCTGCTCTCAGATTTTCCACTTAAGCTACTCTTTGCCTCTTTCCAACCTGGTTCATAAGGTGGAGGGTAGAATATTTAAAAAGAGCATGGATTTTGGCATCAGAAAAATCTGGGTTTAAATCCTGACTCTGTAACCTTAGGCAAGGTACAATACTTAACCTTTTTCCAGTTTACTCATCTGTAAAATTGTGAGTACATCCTACTTTCTGGAGGATTGAATTAAGTGAAAAACAAAGGCACATGGTAATGCCTTGGTATTTACTAAATATGAGATTCTGGTTTTTTTTCCTCCTTTTTCCATATACCACAGCATAGCTATTTTGAGACTATCAGACTTTGGAAGCTGTTCTCACTTTACTCTCATAGAAAAGTTCCATTGCTTACACAATGGTGTGTTCTAAACTTTGATCTATTTTATTATAGTGCATGCTAATGTGCAACATCAACTTTCAGACCATCAGGATTATATGTAACTAATTATTGTTTGACTAGCTTAGCTGAGAAAATAACTGAGAACTTACTATGTGAAAGGCACCATAGGAAATATTAATCTACCACATTCCTGACTCTTTACATTGGGCTGACTCAACTACCCTTTCAACACACTCTAACAGGCCTATGAAGCCAGCCCCATTGGCTAGCAGGCATTCTAGGCATTTGCTGTGGCTTCTCTTCCTCTAGTGAGTATTATTTTGCTTAATCCTGTCTTCCTTGTTCTTTCCTTTGACTGTGTACTCTAATTTTGATCATTCCCATCTCTGACCCCTTCAGGATTTGATCTTTTCCATTTCTCTTTGTCATTTGAACTTTGGCTGGCTGGCATCCTTTCTGGCTTATTTTGCCACTTTGACCCTGGAGTTTCTTATTGCCTCAGATGAGAGTTCTTCTTCCATTTACTTTTCCTGCCCAATGGGCTCCTCATACCCATGGCTCAAGGTGAGAGTGTGATAAGAGTAGGAGAGTGCTAACCAATAAAAATTGTGTGACATGCTGTCCTCAGGGAGCTCATAATCCATTTGAGGAAGATAGACATTAACATTACTAAAAAAAGTAAGCAAGAAATGAATGGTATCAAATAATTAGTGATGTTAATACAAGTTAATGTTAAAATTGTCATCTAGTATTTTTAAAAATATACATCAGCTGAAAACAATGTATCTTTCAGAGGTGCTCAGTTTATAAACTAAGCACTCTTGGACAATCTGATTTAATATGCTTTACAGATATTTAAAAATAATTTTATGATGAGTTTTTCTGATTTTATCACTTAAAATATTTTTGTAGCTCATTTTCCTGTTAAGATTGTAATTTTAGCCCTAGCTGATGTGGCTCAGTGGATTAAGGGCTGGACTGCCAGCCAAAGGGTTGTGCGTTCGATTACCAGTAGGGCCACATGTCTGGGTTGCGGGCCAGGTCTCCAGTATGGGGTGCATGAGAGGTAACCACACATTGATGTTTCTCTCTCTCTTTCTCCTCCCCTTCCCCTCTCTCTAAAAATAAATAAATAAAAATCTTTAAAAAAAGATTGTAATTTTAGAACATGTGATTCTGATACAAAAATGTCCTTTTGCAGTAAGGTTTAAATAACTGAGACTTATTATCAGGGATATTATGATTTTATTGTTGTTTATACTTTATATTTTTCATGGTTTTGTTCTGGAAGATGTAGCTAAATCCATGCTCAAATTCAGGTGTACTCAGTTCTGTGAAAATATGATATGCAGGGATCTGACCTTGAAGAATGCTAAGTAGGGTTGTTAATATTACTATTGAATCATTAACTTTTACTTATTTTTTTTATTTACTGACATAACCTGTGCAAGCTGGCAGAGACTAGTGGGGAATTGGTGGAACCTGAGGAAATAGAGGAATAAATCAGAGAACTAAATGTCCTGTATATTGGCTCCCAAGGATAAGAAGATTGAAAGGGAATGGGTGCTGGGAGAGAAAGTATTCCAAATAATGTTGTGATATTGTGATTTATAATTAGAAATATATATTTGGTCTTCCTCTCCCTTTTTGTCATAGAGCTCCTAAAACCCTTGGAATTTCCTGTGATGAGAGCTATGAAGGTATCTTTTGTTATGTTATTGAGGAGACTTCTGGAAAGCACCTAAGGATGAGGACTAGTTGCTTGAGAACCAACCATTGGTTCTTTCAGTCCCCCACCCTTATCCTCTGGGGAAGGAAGAGGACCTGAAAGTTGAATCAATCCCCAATGGCCAATGATTTAACTACTTGTGCCTATGTGTTTAAGCCTACATAAACCCCCCAAAAGACAGGGTTCAGAGAGCTTCCAGGTTGGGGAACACCTTGAGATATGGAGAGAGTGATGCCCCTGGACAGGGTGTGGAAGCTCCATGCCCTTTCCCACACCTTGCTCTATACATATCTTCCATTTGGCTATTCCTGAGTTATATCTTTTATCATGAATTGGTTATCTAGTAAGTAAAAAGTTTCTTTGCGTAAGTTAGTTGAACTTGAGAGGGCAGCTGGAACCTTCAATCTGTTTTGGCCTGTTGGTAAGAAGCACAGGTAACAATCTGGACTTGTGACCAGCATCTGAAATGGTGGGGGAGTTTTCTTTTGTATGACTGAGCCCTTAACCTGTGGAATCTGATGTTATCTCCTGGTTGACAGTGTCAGAATTACCATACATTGCTGTGTATAATGTGCACTTTTTAGCCAAGAATATTTTTTTAAGATTTTAGTTATTTATTTTTAGAGAGAGGGGAAGGGAGGAAGACAGAGAGAGAGAGAAACAGCAATGTGTGGTTGCCTCTCACATGGCCCTCACTGGGGACCTGGCCCGCAACCCAGGCATGTGCCCTGACTGGGAATCGATCTGGGACCCTTTGGTTCCCAGCCCGCGCTCAATCCACTGAGCTACACCAGCCGGGCTTTAGCCAAAATTTTTGAGGGAAAAATAAGAATGTGCATTATACATGGGTACTACCTGAAATACCTTGTATCTGTTCTTGTGTTTTGTAATTATTTTTCTTGTACCATAATATGTTAAAAAATAAATGCTAAAATTCCTTTATAATACAAAGAACAAGTATCTAAGTATAAATAAATAAATAAATAAATAAATAAATAATTGAATTAAAAATTAAGATGAAAGATTGTTTTCCCTGAAAGTCGGCAAATATTTTGGGCTCACGTTATACATGGTAAAATACTGTGAGTTGAAGTGAAGGATGCTCAGGTGCTGGAGAATTGCTTTTTGGTGTGAGGGAACCCCTACCCCCAACACACACACATTGAAATTGGGTGCAGAACCCAATTAAGTGTTCAAAATGACACAGCATACTCTAGCCCTGAATAAACTTCTATGTGATGATGTTTGGAGTAAGGCAGGTAGTTGCTGTTGTTAGGCAGAAGTAGTCCCAGTTCATGGCCTAAAGGGAATATTTGGACTCTGGTCAGGTAAATTCAGATACGAGGCAGAAATTGAACTTCATATTGAGGATTTGGAATACAAAGCAAGAATCCAAGGCAGGAGGCCACTTTACAAGACTGGGCAAACCCAGTGGGGATCAGAAGGATAACTAGTTGTGAGTATGCTCAGGCTTCACTTCAAGTCTATCAGTTTAAGAAGAGTGAGATTTCTCTCAAACACCAGTCCTCCAGGTCTCAAGCCAAGGGTAGCTGAACCTACAATTTATTCAGTTACTATATGTCTCTTTTTGGATTTCCTCAGGGATTAGCAGGGCTGAGCGTCAGCCTTGAGGAAATCAGCCTTAAGTTTGAGAGCAGCCTTAGTCCGAGAAGGCCCATGGGGCTTTTATATATAAAAATCCTATTTACTGGAGGCCGGAAAATTTCAGATATCCCACGCAGCAATATTTTCACCAATACATCCCCTAGAGCAAGGGATATAAAGGAAAGAATAAACAAATGGGACTATATCAAACTAAGAAGATTCTTCATGGCTAAAGAAAACATCAGCAAATTAAAAGGGAACCAACTGTATGGGAAAACATATTTGCCAATGATACCTCAGACAAGGGTTTGATCTCCAAAATATTCAAAGAACTTGCATGACTCCACACCAAGAGGACAAACAATCCAATTAAAAAATAATCAAAAAACCCGAACAGACACTTCTCTAAGGAGGAGATACAGAGGGCCCAGAGGCTTATGAAAAGATGATCGGCATCACTAGCCATCAGAGAGATGCAAATTAAAACCACAATGAGATAGCACTTCACACTGGTCAGAATGGCCATCATTAATAAATCAACAAACAACAAGTATTGGAGAGGTTGTGGAGAAAAGGGAACCCTAGTGCATTGTTGATGAGAATGCAGACTGGTGCAGCCACTGTGGAAAGCAGTATGGTATTTCCTCAAAAAACTAAAGATGGAACTGCCTTTCGATCCAGCGATCCCACTGTTGGGATTATATCTGAAGAAACCTGAATCACCAACTCCAAAGAAGCTATGCACCCCAATGTTCATAGCAGCACAATTTACAATAGCCAAGTGTTGGAAGCAACCTAAGTGCCCATCGGTAAATGAGTGGATAAAAAAACTATGGTATATTTACACAATGGAATGCTATGCAGGAGAAAGAAGTTACTCCTACCTTTTGCAACAGCATGGATGGAACTTGAGAGCATTATGCTAAGTGAAATAAGCCAGTTGGTGAAAGACAAATACCATATGATCTCACCTATAAGTGGAACCTAATGAACCAAACAAACACATGAGCAAATAGAACCAGAGACTTGGAAATAAAAAACAAACTGACAGTGACCAGAGGGGAGTGGAAAGAGGAGTAACAGGGGAAAGAAGAGGAAGAGGCAAGTCAAGGAACATGAATAGAGGACTCACGGGCAGGGACAATGCGGGGGTTGACTGAAGGAGTTGGGGGGCGGGACAGGGGAGAGCAATGGGGAAAAAGGTGGGACAACTGTAACCGAACAACAATAAATTAAAAACAAATCCTATTTATGTGCTGCTGTCCAGGAACATCCCTATTGCTCAAGAAATATTGGTTGAGGATTAATTGTTGTGATGGTTAATTGTACATGTCAATTTGGTTGGGTCTCTGTACCCAGACATTTCATCAAACATTATTGTAGATGTTGTTGTGAAGATGTTTTGTAGAGAAGGTATGTTTGGTTCATGAGATTAACATTTAAATCAGTAGACTTTAAGTAAAGTAGGTTACTGTCCATAATGTTGGTGGACCTCGTCCAAACAATTGAAGGCTTTAATAGTACCGAGATTGATTTTTCCACAGGAAGGAGAAATTTTTCTAGCAGACCAAATTGAACTTCAACATTATCTCTTTCTTGGGTCTCCAACTCTAAAATTGTGTGAGCCAATTCCTTAAATCGATCTCAATATCTATTTTAGTATCTGTTTCTCTCTCTCTCTCTCTCTCTCTCTCTCTCTCTCTCTCTGTGTGTGTGTGTGTGTGTGTGTATATATATATACATTTGAAAACATGTACTTTCAAGACCTGCTTGCTTTCAACATCAAAAGTTGACCATAATTATAATAATGTGTGGGAAATTATTCACTTGAGAATGAACTGCTGAACATTGAAAGGTATTAAAAGAAATTGTAGACATATTTGTTTGAACTGATTTCAGTTGTGAAAGTTCTTTCAAACAACTGGGAGGGGGATACATAAATTCAACTGGTAATCTCATGGTTGAACATGTCTGCCTTCTGGCTTTCTCTGCAGCTTAATGCTGTGTAGTTGCTTTGGGTTGTGATTTTTCTTGGGGAGTATATGTTATTTAGTTTGTTAGCTCAATACAAGTTAATATTAAAATTCCTGTGTGGTCTTTGTTGTAAAATGCTCTTTTGCTCATCACATCACAATATATTTATAAGCCTGAGAAAGTGATTAGTATGAAGTAACTTAAAATATGAGCAATTCTACTGAGAATTTAGGTCAGATACTCTTTTAATAATGAGCTGCTAAATGTTGAAACTCCTTTTTCCCTGAAGGCATTTAAATCTTAGTTTTGGTTGGACATCTTCCTGGTGGCTGAAAGTTAGTAACTACGGGCATTCCTAAAGTGTTTTCTCAAGTTTCTCATATTTTTCTTTTCTTTGACTTCACATTTGCTGCTTCCAGCTGTTTATGTTTTTATCCGTTGTTTTCTGAATATTCAGATTTTTTAAAATATGTTCAATAGAAAATCTGGATTTCTTGGTTAGAGAATAGTACATTTATAAAATTATTGTTTTATTGTAAAATTAGAGTCATCCACTAAAACCAACTTTTGGCTTTATCATATTATATTAATGATGTTCTAATATGAGATGCATATATAGCCAGCACCTAGAATTGTGCTTGAGAGACTGAAGAAATACTTCTTTAATTAATTAATACAACCCAACCAAAATGGTAGAAAGAATGGGAAGCATGCTGTACAGAAGGAGTTTTCTTTTAGCAAATACTATTATATCATCCATTTTCTCCCATTTACTACTTTAAAATGTATACAAATACGATTTTGCTGACTTAGTTCTTGAATGAAAAATAATAAACTGTGGAAGGATATATAAGAAATGAATTATAATGGTAATGTGGGGTGTGAGTTCTAGGTGAATTTGACAGAAATTGGAAGACTTTTTAAATTTTTTTATTGTTGTTCAAGTACAGTTGTCTCCATTTTCCCGCCACCACTCCCCCCACCCCACCCGCCTCCACGTCCCACCCTCAATCCTACTCCACTTGGCTTTGCCCATGGGACCTTTATACATGTTCCTTGATGACCCAGAAATGGAAAGACTTTTAAATTAGATATCATTTTATAATGTTTTGTTTTTTGTGAAACGAAAGCAAAACATTGTGAAACTATTCAATATGGAAAAATTGAATTAAAGAAAAAGTAGTTGTATGAGTGAGATTGATTTACGTGTCCCTTCCCTAGAAATGGGCACTAAACTAATACAGATTAGGAATTATATTTATGTCTAGTAACTGTATTTGGTTAGATATGTGTACAGATTTAATTAATAAATTGGGGATGATTTTTTAAAAAAACTGCTATTGATATTGTAAATCTATCATTTTAAACCGCCTTAAGCACCTTTGAAACCAACTGAAACATTTTATGAAGTACAATTTACAGTAGTTTAGGTATGGCAATGCACACATTTTTATACACCTTTAAACATATCAAAATGGGATTCTATTTATATAACTGCTTCAGTTTCTCATTTCTGCATAATAAAATACCCCCAAGTTCAGTGATTTAAAATAACAATCTTTGATTTGCTCACCATCCCGTGAGCTGGCTGTTAGGGCTGGACTTAGCTGAGATGGCCTGTCTATGCTGCATTTGGTGTTGGCATAGGAGTCTATGGCTGGGCTTACTCATATGGCTGGTGGTGGTTTTCTGGCTATCAGCAGGGTTGATAGAAGTAACTGGCCCAAGTGTCACTGACATTCCAGCAGGCTAGCCTGAGCTTCTCCATGTAGTTGCTGAGTTCCACCAACAGCAAGCGAGAGCAGGCTTCAATGTCTAAGCACTTTTTAAAGCCTCTGCTTGTGACATGTTTGCTCATGTCCCATTGTCTAAAGCAAGTCACAAAGTCAATGTGGGAGGCCAAGCTCAGAGTCAATATGTTAGAAGACTACAGGAGGCCAATGGGTTCACAGAGGTATGATTCATTGGGGGGGGGGCTTAAGGGGGCATTACTATAACAGTAATTGTTATAATTTCTAAAATTTTTCATTGTTTTTTCAAAGCATTGATATTAAACAAAATCAACTCATGACCTGACAATTCTGTAAACAACTAAAAACTAATGATGGATTATAGCTATTGTTGTACTCTGATTTAAGGTTCTAGCACTACTTAATATTATTTAAAATACTAAGACTAATCGTATTGCTACCTTGCATCTAATTTTCCCTTAGCTTCTTTTTGCAATTAGAATAATATCAAAATTCCTTGACACAGCCCACAGGCCCTAAATCATTTTGTTTTTATCTATGTTTTCATGACATCATACCCTACAGGTCAGATCATAATTTACTGTCCTTCAGCCATAATGACTATTCCTTTAATGTGTCAAATTTATTCCCAACTCAGGGCTTTTCACTTGCCATTGCCTCCCTGGAATGATTTCCCTCAGATGATAGCTTGGATGGCTTCCTCTCATCATCCAGGGCTCAGGGAAAATTTTCCTTCTTAAGGACACTTTTTACTGACCACTTCTTCTGGAGTACTTCTTCCCATCCCAGAGCACTCACTGTTCCATTTCTTTGTTATTTTTATATAACATTTCTCATTCCCTGGAATTATCTTATTCAGTTGTTTACTTGATTATTATTTTACTTCCCCACTTGTAACTAAGCTCTTAAAGGCATAACTTTGTCTCTTCTGCACCATGTAGAACACTTAGTAGGTACTCGATAAATATTTGCAGAATTAATACATTAATTAAGTAACTAAAGGCCTGACATACTCAGTCTTGACCCAAGAATCTTTGCCTGTAAGATGGAGACATTGAGGTCTTTTCAAACTAAAAAAATTGATACTTTTCCATTTATATAACTCGGTTTTAGATAAAGTTTGAGCAGGGGGGAAGAAACTGTCAAATATGTGGGAGTAAATATTCTGTATATAACTGTTTCATGTTGGGAACATTTGTTATAATGATTTTCAAATAAATAAGAATGTTGGTAGAGTGATGGTGCAACTTAAATTGAAAAAAAATGGTAGGTATTCTTTTCAACTCTATTGGTACCCAATTATCTTTAAAAATATTTTCCAGCTTTATTTAGCTATAACTGACATATAACATTGTGCACAGTTAAGGTATACAATGTGATTTGATATATACCCAAATATCTTTTTTAATTAAAAGTTTTTATTGTATTTTTTCCATTATCATACCCAAGTATCTTGATTAAAATATATATAGTTTTTCCCCCAGTTCTACTGAGAAGGCCAGAGAAAGGCAAAAGGAAGCTCGCCCCTGGGTGGGAACAGCATACCAACGTTTTCATGAAAAATGATATACCATAGACTTTGAAGCCACCCTGTCCAGGATCAGAGTCCAGCTCTGCTTCTGAATACCTGTGAATCCTTAGGGAAGTTAACTAAATTCCTGTGCTTCAGATTGTGAGATAAGGACACTTCAGGCATTTATGTCAAAGGATTGTTATGATTAAATGATCATAAAGGATTAAATGAGATAATGTTTGTAAAGGACTTAGAATAGCACCTGTTGCATCCTAACACTCAAAAAAATATTTGCTAACATTATTAAGAGTAAACAGGGAGACAGCAGTGGACATCAGACTGAAATAAGGGCAAGTAAAGATTGCTGTGTAGGTTTGGGGAGAAGTGAGATGGGAGGCTTGGAAGTAGTCAATACATTTCTGACATGTCTGTGGCTACACTACTAATTACCACATTATTGGAGCTGGGCAAGACAGATGTAGCTTCTTAAAGGAGCAGCTTCTGGCTATAATATTTTATACCTTAAGGAAATGGTTGTTAAAAACACAATTTTTGCCAGAAATACCAGGAAATTTAAAATTTAACCCTAAATTCAATTTTCTTTATCTTGAATATATGAATGTGGGATTTATACCAAAACTCTGTATTTATGTGTTTAATGTATATAGGGCTTGAGTCAATAGAGATAGTTTAAAATCATTCATGTTAGTTCTGGCATGGTTGCTCAGTTGGTTGGAGCATGGTCCCATACACCAAAAGGTGGCGAGTTTGATTCCTGGTCAAGGCACATAGCTAGGTTACACATTCGATCCCTGGTCGGAGCACATACAAGAGGCAACTGATCAATGTTTCTCTCTCACACTGATCTACTTCTCTCTCTGTCTCTCTTCCTTTTTCCCCGTCTAAAATCAATGAATGCATTTTTGGATGAGGATTTTAAAAAATCATTCATGTTAACTAGATAATTCACATTCTGAAACTTTAATTCCTGAGATAAAGTTGCTGATGAAAGCTTCAAGATAATGTAATCAGAATACAATGTAGCCTCTTTAATGTGTACTTCACTAATAGAGAATCTCTGAATATGTAGATAGAACAGAAATTGTGCCTTTTCCATGGAAAAATAAAAGCATTGTTAGGAACATCAGTATTATAAACAAAATTATATCAGCAGAGTATAAAGTACTCAAAAGAATAAACCCTGTTGATACATTCTTTTAGGTACAATCTGTATGCTACTATAGTTAATCTACCATAGAACATAATCACTTAATAACTTGAGTTAATAAATTAAAACAACAATATTTATTTGTGCACTCCCAATGTGCCAGGCTTTATTTGAGACACTGGAATTCAGTAATGAACAAGATAGACTTGGTTCATATCTTCATGGGGCTTATATTCTAGCAAGAAGATAAATAATGGTTTACAGTAATGGGGCGATATGATTTGAGAAATACAGGGTGCTTTGGGAATATTATAAGAATACTCATTCAGATCTAGAATAATGAGGAAAGGTCTTCTTGTGAAAAACATTAAGCTGAGACCTGAAGGGTAGTAGAAGTTACCTAGGAGACGAGGACTGTATATGTGCGTAGACAGAGGAAGAAATAGCATGTAGGAAGACTTGAATGTCTTGCTTGGATGATTATCTTTCTGACTAATAGAACAGGTCTATCAAATCTTTATACCAACTTTGGCCAATCTAATTTATTTCTCTATATACTTGAAAACAATACAATTATTTTTCTTTAAAAATATTCAGTGATTCTGAATCTTTACAAAGCCAGACAAAGCATTGCTGTTATTTAAAAAATGTCTTCTGTTGTAAACTTGATCAAAGTCTGTCTGAAAAAACTCCAGCCATTGTAAATATAATGAGAATGGTTTGTGCAACATTGATGTAACCTGGCAGCCAATGAGAGTGGACTGGAATGTGCATGTGTGAACAATGACGACTTCACTGTATACTAGTCAGCGGGGGCGGTAGACGCTGTTGAGTGAGTGTGTGTGTGGCTGTCGCATTCAAAATAATTGAGTGAGCAGAGCAACAAATCTGCATCAGATTTTTCATTAAGCTTGAACATTCCTCCACGAAAACTACTTGGATGATTCAGAGGGCCACAGCTATGGGCAACTGGTGATTGGCAGCTTCATCATGACAGTGTGCCCGCTCATGCATTGCATCTCGTGCAGAGTTTTCTGGCAAAACATGAAATCACCCAGGTGACTCAGTACCACTATAACCCAGATTTGGTGCCCTGTGATGTCTGGTTTTTCCCAACACTAAAATCACCTTTGAAAGGGGAGAGATTTCAGACCATCAGTGAGCTTCAGGAAAATATGACAGGGCAGCTGATGGTGATTGGGATAACTGGGTGAGGTCCCAAGGTACCTACTTTGAAGGGGACTGAGGTGTCATTGTCCTACGTACAATGTTTCTTGTATTTTGTATCTTCTTCAATTAATATCTGTATTTTTTATTAGTGAAAATTATTTTTATTTTTATTTATTTTTTAAATTACTTTATTGTTGTTCAATTACAGTTGTCTGCATCCTCTCCCCTCCCCTCCCCCACCCCCTCCAAACCCACCTCCCTCCTCTTCTTCTACCCTCCCCCTTGGTTCTGTCCATTTGTCCTCTATAGTGGTTCCTGAAAACCCTTCTCCCCGTAGCCCCCTCCCCACTCCCCTCTGGCTATTTTAGATTGTTCTCAATTTCAACGTCTCTGGTTATGTTTTTCTTGCCTTTTTCTTTTGTTGATTATGTTCCAGTTAAAGGTGAG
>PVJI01032157.1:0-12476 GCA_004026765.1 Micronycteris hirsuta
TCTGGCCTCTGATTCTGGAAACGCGTCCTGGGTGCTCTCCCTTCCAACAGGCACCTCGTTGATGCCCAGATCTCCTGTCTGCGCAGTGGGTCTGGCGATTTCAGGCGGCAGGGTGCATCTGTACAGGAGCGGCTTGAGAAAAAGTTGGCGCAGGAAAATAGCGTGGATTTCTGGAGGTGTGTGGGGATGGGGGTTGGTGGGCAGCAACCATTGACTGGAGACCCGAATGGGGCGGTGACTGAGACCATAACGGGCCAAGCGTCCAGGAATCTTAAGATTTCCGTGTACCATCTTCTAGGCAATTCCCTTGACTTCCTGCCTTATCTCCAACCAAAACTGGGGGCAGGAAAAGATGGGTTGAGAGGCGAGGGTGAGACAGATTCATAATTACAAGCACCACTGCACAACCTGTTTTCTAGAATATGTGGGCACCCATCCCCCAAGTTGTGCTGCACAAGGCAAAGGGATGAGGTGCACCTAGTGGTGAATACTCAGAATTGGAGAAGGGAGTAATGGGAAGATTGTGACATCAAGAAAAGATATGCTTATCTGGAATCCTGACACAGAGGGCCTCAATTAAATGAGAATGTTCAGCTGAGAAGACTCTGGACTCCCATCAGTGGTGTTGGTCTGTCCACTAAGTGCTCAGTTTGCTACCATGATCTCCTGACTTTTATCATTTTGTCTGTGTGTCTGTAGGCTTACTTTAAGGCTGGTCACTTTCTGCAAGGAAGGAAAGGAGAAGGAGACTGGCTCCATTCTCTGCAGGTTGGTGCAAAGAGGGACAATGCAGGGGACAGTTACAGAGTAAGATCATAGCAAGTCTTTGTGATCCGCCTCTCCTGCTCTGCCAGATTTGCACATTGCCCTAGCCTCCCTTATCCATTTCTTGCAGGAGATACTAGAAATGTTTGTGTAGGTATGAATTGGGCTGTAAATGGGAGCAGACCTGAGGTCAGGAACCAGGAGACAGGAAACGTTAGACAAATTTGACCATTAAACAGAAAGATGTTTGCATCAAAGGTCAGGGCATCTGTCTGTCAAGTAAGTACTAAGACTCCATTATCTCTTGTATGTTTCCTTGTCCATAGGGGGGCTTGCTGTCTGCTGCAGGGCTTAATAGAACTGGAACAAAGCAAGGAGGGGAATATTGCATCACGCCAGAGCAGTTTGGTATGGGAGTGGGCACAAACTAGGGTAGAGTAATGTAGACTAACACAGGTCCAAGAGTGACTAGGGTCTAGTCAGGAGGCTCCTTAGCCCCATTGCCAACATACTTTCCCACCATGGTAGACCAAGTGTGTAGCAGCTCTGGGTAAATAAGGGTGACATAGTTTCTAACAGCCAAACAGCCCTACCAAGAATTCAAGGTCCATTCTCTGTGTGGGTCTCTGCTTGGAGTGACACAATTGGAAGAGACTCAAAGCCCGGTGCCATTCTCTCTCCTTAGATCCACCCCTAGTGGCAGCTCTGGTGGTGTTGCAGTTGCTGTTGACCACCACCCACAACAGATCTACACCCATCTGGGAACCATCCATCCTCTTCCAGCTTGGTTGTGCCTCTTCTGCATTCTGCCTGTAATATTGGCTGAGGTTGGTCTTGGGACAGAGGCTGATTAACTGCTGGACTGGCGACTGACTCTTTTCCAACTGTATTGTCTGAGTCATTGAAAGATCAGAGTGTGAAGATTCAGAACTGTGACGCTTCAGTGGTAGAGGCTGAGACTGTGTTACTGGTATTTAACTGCGTCTTTTCTCTAACTGGTACTATGACTGGGGCCGAGATTGAACCTGGTGCCCAGGCCAAGCCTGGAAAGGAGGCTGGAGGTGGGGCTGAGAGAGAGTATGACATCCCGATGGTGGTTAGACCCAAGGTTAGGACCCAGGCCCAGGCAGTGCCTGGGGCAAGGCCCAGAACCGAGTCAAAGGCTACGAATGGGACAAAGCCCAAAACTGAGTCCCAGGTAATGGCTGGAGCAAGACCCAAAACTGATTCCCAAGTAATGGCTGGGGCAACGCCCAGAATTGAGGCCCAGGCAATGGCTGGGGCAAGGCCCAAAACCGAACTCCAGGCAATGTCTAGGACAAGGCCCAAGTCCGAGGTCAGGGAAATAGGTGGGGAATGCCCTAAAACTGAGGCCAAGGCAATCCCTGGGGCAAGGCCCAAAGATGAAGCCCAGGCTTCAGCCCAGACTGAGCTTGGGGCCAAGGCAATGTCCCAAACAGAGGATGTGCCCCAGACCAATGCAGCAGCCTGGCCACTGGTTAGTACTGAGTCTGAATCAGTCCCTAAACCTTTGGCCATGTCTGTAGATAGAGAAATGGTAAATGTGGAGGTTGAGAACTTTCCTAGCTCCCAAGTTCAGTCAGGAATTCAATCCTGGTTTGGATCAGGGGATGAAACTAATACAGGGTCTTGGTGTTATCCCAGGCTCAGGGCCAGAGAGGAAGCCTCTAATGAATCTGGATTCTGGTCAGCAGATGAGACCTCTACTATTTCTTCTCTGTGGGCTGGAGAAGAGGCCAGTGTCAGATCATGGCCCAGGGAAGAGGCCAATACCAGGTCCAGGCACAGGGCTAAACATCAGTCTAACCTCCAGTCCAGGCCTGAATCCAAGCAAGATCCCTATGTTGATTCCTGGTCTGGGTCTGAGGAGGAGTCTAGCAACCCATTTTGCCTGTGGCCTGGAGAAAATACCAATAACTTGTTCAGACCCAGAGTCAGGGATGAGGAAAATATTAGGTCCAAGCTCAGGACAAAGAGAGAGGACTTTTTTGAATCTGAGTCTGAAGATGAATATTATAAGGAGTCCTGGTTTTTGCCTGGAGAAGAGGCCAATAGTAGATTCACTCCCAGAGATCAGGAGGAGCCTAATACTGACTTGAAGCCCAAGGCTGAGAAAGATGTTAATAATGAAAGGGTCAAACCAGACCCCAGGTTTGAGGAGGACATCATCATTGGGTCCTGGTTCTGGGCAGAGAAAGAGGCTGGTGTGGAGGCTGGAGCTTCAGCCATCTGTGAATCTACCCCAGGGGCTGAGGAGGGGGCCGTTGGTGGATCCTTGTTCTGGACTGAGGAACCTGAGTCCAATTTGGGGGCTGTGGCCAGAGAAGAGACCAGGCAGGAGTCTGAAGAAGAGGCCATATTTGGGTCCTGGTTCTGGGACAGGGATGAGGCCTGCTTTGACCTAAATCCCAATCCTGTGTACAGGGCTAGTTCCAGGTTCAGAGATCCAGTTGAGGAGGAAATTAAGGCATCATCCAGGCCCAAAACCTGGGAAGAGGTCACTGTTGAATTCAAACCTGGTCCTTATCATAGGATTGGCTTCCCATCTCCAAGCTCCTTTAGAGTTCCTGAAGAAGCATGCTCTACATTCGCTGAAATGTTTGAGGGAAAGCCCAAGAATACGGAAGGTGAAGATGAGGCCAGTCAGCCTGAACTTCGATTCACATTTCAGTATGAACCATCCTACCGGTCAGTCAGGGAAATTCGGGATCATCTTAGGACCAGGGACAGTGCACAGCCTGAGAGTTGGTCCTGCAGCTGTATACAATGTGAGCTTAAAATCAGTTCTGGAGAGTTTGAGGAACTCCTCCTGTTAATGGAAAAAGTTCGAGATCCTTTTATTCAGGAAATATCTAAAATTACAATGGGTATGAGAAGTGCTTCTCAATTTACCCGAGATTTCATTCGGGATTCAGGTGTTGTCTCACTTATTGAAACCTTGCTCAATTATCCCTCCTCCCGAGTTCGGACAAGGTTTTTGGAAAATATGATTCTCATGGCTCCACCTTATCCAAATCTAAACATGATTGAGACATTCATATGTCAAGTGTGTGAGGAAACCCTTGCACAAAGTGTGGATTCCCCTGAGCAGCTGCTTGGATTAAGGCTGCTTAGGCACCTCACTATGACTACTGACTATCACACATTGGTTGCCAATTTTATGTCTGGGTTTCTCACCCTATTAGTCACAGGAGATGCGACAACAAAGTTTTGCATTCTGAAAATGCTGTTGAACTTGTCTGAAAATCCTATGGTGGCAAAGAAACTATTTAGTGCTAAAGCTCTATCAGTATTTGTGGGTCTTTTTAACTTGGAAGAGTCACATGATAATATTCAAATTGTTATTAAAATGTTTCAAAATATCAGTAATATTATAAGAGATGGAACAATGGCCTCAATTGATGATGATTTCAGTCTTGAGCCACTTATTTCTGCATTCCATGAATTTGAGAGCTTGGCTAAGGAACTGCAAACCCAAATAGACAATCAAAATGATCCTGAGGGGGGGCAACCAAACTAATATGATTGACCTGTCTGTGATCAGCCTTATGTTCCCAAAAAGCCCTGAGTAGTGCTTTGGTTTTCAGTCTGATTTTATGTTGTAACTTATATTTTTATGCTGATGTTAACTTTGTCCAATTCTTGGCTTGAGCTGGATGATTTTGTGGATGCCAAATGAATATTAGAGCTGAAAACATTTGTTCATATTTGTCTTGCTGTCCAGATTGCAGTATTTTTCAGTGTTGAGTGTCCAATGAACTGAGTTGCCTATGTAAACTCTGCTGCTATTTGTTGTTTAAACATATGGTTCTGTATTTGAGTCTGTATTTTCAATAAAGTTCTGTGTGAAAATTGGCAGAAGTGACCCTTCAGTTTAAAATCCAGGTGCAGATTCATCGTGCACACTAACCAACATAGATAACTAAAAGTATGGCAAGCATACCCTCATTGGAAAATTCCATTCCTGGAGCTTAAGAAGGAGATTACTGAGGGCTGTGGTACTTGAGAAATGTTTCAGAGAAGAGGGACCCACTTAAATTGGTCACTGAAGGGTAGGCTAAGACAAACCATTAGGTCATTCTTGTAAGTAGCAGCGGTGGTATGAAGAAAAGTGTATAATTGGAAAATCTGTGTTAGTAGCCTAGTTGTATCCTGTCTTCCTGGAATAGATGAGACAAGTTTATTGAGGGATGTGTTAGAATGAGGGCAGTTTGGAGAACTAAAGTAGCCAAATCTGCAAATTTTACAACTCAAAGTGCAGGTGTTGCTTCAGTGCCACCAAAAGAATGAAATAATAGAGTAGCACACCAATTAAATGGAGTCAGGAGTAAGTTTTTTTTTTTTTTTTTTTTGACGATCCTAGTCCAAGGCAAATAGTAAAGAAATACTATGCATCTATTAAAAATGATCTATCTATTGACATGAAATGACACATGCTTTTATGTCTGGTAAAATAGAGAAGAATAGTATCATCTGGAGAAATTGAGCCCTGGCTGGTGTGGCTCATGAACTGAGTGCCAGCCTGTGAACCATAGGGTTACCCGTTCTATTCTCAGTCAGGGCATGTGGCTGGCTTGTGGGCCAGGTCCCCAGTATGGGGCGCTTGACAAGCAACCACACATTGATGTTTCCCTCCCTCCCTTCCCCTTTCTCTAAAAATAAATGAATAAAATCTTAAAAAAAAGAAAAATTGATACCCCTTTAGAATTTGTGAGTAAAAAACTTCTATGCAATTTCAATATGACTGTTTAAGAAATTTCATATATTCTATAGTCTGGAATAAAATCTACAATGCAAAAAAACATTTCAGAGAGACAAGGGAAACAAGACAGATTTTTTAAAAAAAATATGCTTCTAATGCCTTAAGTTATGGGTAGACATGTTGGAAAAGAGTTATATAAATTAATAAACTATATGTGTTAGAAGAAATTTTTAGAGATAAAGTCACTTAGAATTCTAAGTTGGAAAGAAAAGTGGGCTCCCATGAGATTTAAGAAAAACTAGCTTTTTAATTGAAATGATTTAAAGAGAAAGAAGTTATCAAGGTTGCTAAGTTTATATTAGTCTCATGACTGTACAAAGATTACAAGATTTTTAAAAATATTTTACTTATTTTTAAAGGGAGGGAGAAAGAGGGAGAAAAACAAGGTGTGGCTGCCTCTCATGTGTCCCCTACTGGGGACCTGGCCCCCAACCGAGGCATGTGCCCTAGACTGGAGTTTGAACCAGCATCCCATTGCTTGGCAGTCTGGGGCTCAGTCCACTGAGCCATGCCAACCAGGATTGCAACTTCTTTACATGACTTACATTCAAAAGAACATTTCCTTTTGGAGTGACAACAAATCTGGAAGTAGATTGCAGTGTTGGTTGCACAGTATTGTGAATATACTTAATGCCACTGAGTTGTTCACTCAAAAATTATTTTATGTGTGTGTTTTCCACAATAGTAATTTAAAAAAAAAGATCATACCATACCTTCAGATAGAAGGTATTGCAGAAGTCAGGGATAGAATTGGTTTGGACAGTGAGTCCAGACTTGTGAGAAATATGTTTTATTATTTTTAGTTATGGTGGAAATGTTTCTGTTTTGTCTGAGGATGATGTTAATTTTTGAAAAGGTTAAATTATGACATAAATTAGAAATGAACACGTGACAGATTTTTCACCACAGTGAAGAACTTCTGAGAGTGTGTAAATGAGATGTGTGTATACAATGTAGTAAAAAAAATATAGTATGTTAAATTTCATACATGCCTAGAAAATAAACAGGATAACATTTCTGGGTTAAATACAAAATGATAGTATCTTAAGGGCAATAAATTATAGCCATTGATGTTGTCTGTTTCACTGGACAGAAATCATTTTCGTAACTATTGGACAAAATATCTATAGGTTAACATCAGCCTCTCAGAGTGGAAAACTTGCTCAATCAATAGAAAGTGAAGCCTAGCCTTGCCCTGAAATAATATCCAGTAACCTATGTTGTAACCTAATTAAATTACACTTACTAAAGATTTCTGTAATTTTTCTGACATTGCAATAGGCTTTTTTCTCATTATAATATGCAAAGTTTATGGCAGCAATTTTCAACCTTTTTTATCTCATGGCACACATAAACTAATTACTAAAATTCTGTGGCACACCAAAAATATCTTTTTCGCCCATCTGACAAAAAATAGGTATAATTTTGATTCATTCACACCAAGACAGCTATTGTGTTGGCAGTTTTCATTTTTTTATTTGACAATCTAAGATAAAATAGGTCAGTGCCCCTGACTAAATAGTCAGGTATTGTATGCTTTAAAAATTTTTGTGGCATGCCAGTTGAAAATCACTGGTTTATGGAAATAGGGCAAAGTGGCAGTTTGCCTCCCTTCACAAACCAACCACAAGTGCTAACAGGAATCACCCTGGTGGTGGAAACTGGAGTTTGAGTGTTTATTTTGCCTAACAATATTTTTCAGGACAGATCCTGTGTGTATGTTTAACATGTCACTCTGAGTTTTAGAAAGAATATGCAATATCACTTAATCTCCAAACTCCTCATCCAGTGTCCCTTGTCATCCCTGGGCTCCCGTAGAACAAGGCCCAGGCCTTGGGCTGGAAGCTTTGGCTCTAAATCCAGTCTTCCTTCAGCTATCTTCACCTCAGTCAGGAGCTGCAGGTTCTACTAGCAAGCAATTCAACACCAGAGGCAGAAAATTCTTCTCTTTGGTGCTTCAGGCCAACATGCTGACTGCATGGTCATGTGCAGGCAGACAGTGGGTCATATGGGCTGACAGTGGGTCATGTGACCATGATCACTCTTGGGCTGGCCCAGAGATTTATCCCATGGAAAAGGGACAAAAAGAGACAAAGAGATGGGGAAGGACATACACCTGACGATTGACAGACTGCTGAGGAATGAATGGTAGGATGTTAGGGTGGGTGGGTGGCTGTCTCCCTGTGTCACACTAGCCTGAAAACTAGTCTCAGGTGACCAGAATTACAGCATTTATTGGTAGAGGAAACAATACTGCAGGCAATTGCAAGCATCTTAGCCAAGTCTATCTTTTGTCCAGGAGCTCAAGAAGCAGAAAGTCATCCTGTGGGAGATGCATGTGGAGAGAAATGGTGGTCACTGGCAGAGGAGGTGGGTGAGAGGCTCAGAAGTGGCTTCTACAAGTGGTGGCTGAGACTGGATCCTGGTACAGGAAGTTCCTTGGACCCTTCTCCCCCTGCCTCCTGAACACCCATCCCCTCTCCCCATGCTCCCTGCCCAATGCTGTGTGATTCTGTGTTTCTTTGTGTGGGTGGGGGAAGTGGGCATGTGGAGGGAGTTGGTGTCAGGGGATCCCAGAGAGAGGAAACTGTGAAGTGATAATTCATGAACATGCAGTTCGTATAACCTATTGATGCTGGTTTTGGAAAAGCAGATGTTAGGATGGGAACTTTATCCTCCCACCTATTTGCCACTCACTCTATTTTCTGTGTGTATTTTCCAGAGGATGGGAATTGCTGAGACCAGCTCAAAATTGGGAGGGGGTGGGAGAGAAGGAGTCGGGGAACATGTACCTAATGCTCCAAAGCTCCAGGTGCCTGGAGATGCAAGAGAAGAATGAATCCCAATTTGAGCAGCTCTAGGGAAGGGGGTTGGGAGACAGACTCAAGAGGAGGGAACCTAGGTACTGTTGGCTCCTGACAGAGGATTTGTCATTGGGATAATGCCAAGTTTCTCAACTCCCTAGAGAATCCTTGGATCTCAGCCCCAGGCAGCAGGTCCATCCCATCTGGGAATACAAAAGTTGCTACTCTATCTGAGATTCCCTCCATTTACAGTCCTGGGCCTCAGAGTAGGATCTTTCTGGGAAACATCTGCAGAAACTGCTTAGTGGATGGTTCCATAGGTTCCCCTCTGCAGACACTTTGATGTCTTCCATGTGTTCCACTCTCTGTCCACTTACTTCTTAGGACTTGTTCCTTTGGTCTCACTCATCCCAGGCCCCAGCATCCCTTTGTCACAGATGGGCACAGGTAACCAGGTTCTTGGTGATTGTGGACAAAGAACCAAACACACAGAGAGTTTATAGCAGAACGAGAGAAGATTTATTAAGTGATAGTACACTCCACAGAACATGGGAGCAGGCCAACTCTGAGCAGAGATTGCCCTCTGGGGCTGGAGGGATTCTATTCTTATAGGGCGGATATTTCCTGGCTAGTTTTTATGGGCTTTTATTGTGCATGTACAAGTAGTTATATTACTTTAAAGTTACTGTGCATGTGCCTCCCATGATTTTCCTTGATTGGCCACCTAAGAAGGGGGGTCACACAATGTTAATTTATTATAATGCTATTATAATGAAGCAGGGGTCATGTAGCATCTTCTCTGCTCAGGTGTATTCATGATTCACCATGATTCAGTACTTTTCCAGAAAGAGGGAACAGCTGGTCTTAGAACAGGGTCTCTCCTGTATCGATGTCCTTTATCTTAGCCCTGGGGCACCTCTGGAGTTTCCTCCTTCCTATCTCCTGCCTCACCTTGATAAGTTTGTATCCTCTTTTTAACAGAATATTCCCAAAACTGAGGTGCTCATGGGAACCCCTGATGCCCCAAGGCTGGATACTGTGGCAGTTTAGGAAAGTGTCAGTAGGAAGTAATTAATTTCCCTAAGCCTACTCATATCCTTATAGTTATTGTCAGTATACAGTTGAAATTAAGCTGTAATACTACTTCAGGCCCTCTTGTTTACATTTAAAATCTAGGACTGAGCAGTGGGCATGTGGGGTAAAATTACAGAGATCTGAGGCTTAAGAGTACCTCCTTCTCTCTTACCCTGCCTCCTTTGTTATCCTCTTACCTCCATTCTCCAGCAATATGATAACATAAGTGGTGGGGCCAATTTTCAGATCATGGTCTTTTTGCTTAAATTCTTGTCTCTGGCGTGTGTCTGTGTGTTTTTAGAGTTTGAAAAAAGAGAGTATCTCAAACATGGTGTGGTATAGAAAGAATATATCTAAACTTTGTCTCTGGTTTCTGGCACAGACCTTCAAAAAACCTTTGGAATCCTCTGGTGGTAGGAGTATCTCTGTAATGCTAATGAACTGACTTATAGTGGGCCCTGAAATAGCTTCATGATGTGGGCTGGTCACTAGAAGGACCAATCATAATAGGAGTTGGAACTTTAGGACACAGAGGGAAGGAGGGCTGGATTTTGGGTAAAATCAGGTGGCCAATGATTTAATCATGCATATGTAAGGAATCCCCAATGAAAACTCAGGGCTTTGTGGAGCTTCCTACTTGGTAAACACAGTGATATCTGTGGAGGGTGATTTTCCCTGAACCCAAGGGAGGAAGGCATGGAAGCTATGAGTCTAATATCCTTCCAGATCTTGTTCTATGTGTAGCTTTTATAATACAACTATAGGTAATAATTCATGGTGGCAAGGTAGGTGGGAGTGGACCCCACTTCCCCCTGTGCCCTGCTGAAACATCTAGCTGATCTTCTGAGGAATAGAGTGGACAGCCGACAGAATCCCAACTTATATGAAGTTTGGAGGCAAAAATTGTAGAGGACATTGAAAAACAGATGGTAAGGAGATCGCGTTGGGACGGAAAGCTACCTGGGACCTGCGCTTGGACCAAGGCTGCTGTGGCCACTGGCCAGGTGCCTGCCACCATGGTCGGCAGCATCCACAGGATTTTTGGAGGAGAGCCAAATCAGCAGCTCCCTCCCCTGCCAAAGCAGGGAAGACAGCCCGGCACTAGGAGAGACCTGGATGCTTAAAGTCGCTGAGGGGAATAAAGATGAAGTAGGAGATGCACAGAGGTGGTGTTCACACACTGGGACTGTGGATGCCAGCTAGGTCATTACCAGATAAATTAGGTGACACCTGGAAAAGGAAGAAGTTTTGGGCCATGTTGGACCCTGACCCAGAGAGTCTCTAGTCTGGTTAGAAAGTTGGGCTGTGTGAAAATCTGGACACTTGTTAAGAATGATGGGCTTAAACAGGATTTTACTCAAAAAAAAAAAAAAGGCTCTCAGCCACTGTTTAAGGAACTCTCACAGTGGCTGGCTAGTGAAGAGGAAGGAGGAGGCACACTGCACAGACAGTTCAGAGGAGGGCAGCAGGGCTCAGGGAGTTAGCAGTCCCCAGAGATACTTAATTTAATGGGGGAGCTGAACTGCCCTGAAGAGATGCTGAGAGTGCACAACACCCAGCCCAGCAAAGAGGGAGAAGATGTATGCCCCTAATCAGTGCACCTCACAGGCTGCACAACTGGTGGATTAAAGGCACTGGCCTGGCGCAGATTGACAGTGGGGGCCTGGAAGCACACCGAAGACCTGGACTGGAGGCTGGGAAACTGTGAATATTGTGGCCCAGATCTGGCTCCCATCATAGCAAACCATAGGAAGAGAGAGAAGCAAAGCCCAGACCCCCTCTGCCTGCAGCATCCAGGAAGACCAGCAGAACTGGCTTGGCTGGTTTAAAGTCAGCAGGAGGCTTTTTTTCCTCGCCCCCCTTTTTTTTCCCTCCCAAGTGAGACAATAAGACCTGGAGCTGTGAAAGTTCCAGAAACAGACCCAAAGAGGGAGCACAAGACTAACCCCCAAAACTGAGAAACTGAGACAAATTTCACTTTCCTATCCTATAGAACTTGCATGTCATTGTTTATCTGTAGTATTATTTTTCCATTATTTTTAAGTTTTTTATTTTATTAGTATTTTTTTATTTCTCATTTTTGTGTTTAGGTTTCTTCATTTTGTTTGTTTAATTGCATTGTTCAACTGGTTTTCCTTGTTCTCTCATATTCTATTTTAATTTTCCTTCTTTCACTTCACTCTTTTTCCAGTAACACTCTACTCTTGGCCATGTACTTTCTATTCTTGTTATTCAGATCATATATTTCTTGCCATATTATTGTTGTTCCAGTATTATTGTCAATAATTGTTGTTCCATATAATTGTATATACTACACAGCACCCCCTGCCCTCGGCCTTAGCCGATTTCACTATGTCCCTGAGCTTTACTACTGTTGTGCTTAACTCTATTCTCTCATACACTATGCCTACTTTCTATTCTTTACTCTCACTATATCTCATCATCTAAACTCACACAAGCACTCTGTCTTCTGGATTCAGCTCACAATCCTTCTCCCCTCTAACGAGAATCTTATCTCTTTTTCACCTTTTATAAAATGTGGCTAGTTGGGTGAAATATCATGGGTAACACTATACTTATCGAAAGGATCTCCTATCTGTTCTCTACTTGTTGGTAATTTAAATCCCACAGAATACTATCCTGCTGTCTTAATCCATTTGTGCCTCCCCCCTCCAACTGATCACATAGAAGAATAGGTGGGAGCTGTGAACACCAATATACCTGCTAGAAAAGAGAACCCACCAACAAAGGAACCACTAACAGGTAAAAACCCAAATACAACAAGAGAGCCCATACAAACAGAAGAAAAGAGGAACCCTAGAGCATCTAGACAAGGAGATCAAAGAGACCACACCACTGAATCCCATAGAAATTTACCCTGCAAAGACAGCTGGCAAAGTGTAACATCAGGAAGCACAGAAACCAAAAAAAAAAAAAAAAAAAAAAAAAAAAAAAAAAAAAAAAAAAAAAAAAAAAAAAAAAAAAAAAAAAAAAAAAAAAAAAAAAAAAAAAAAAAAAAAAAAAAAAAAAAAAAAAAAAAAAAAAAAAAA
>PVJI01032158.1:0-12474 GCA_004026765.1 Micronycteris hirsuta
TCTTGTTGCTTCATTCTTTTCTGGTTGGATGTTTTTTTCTTTCTGCTGGTCCACTCCGTTGATTTGAGTCCCAGTTTCCTTATCTCTATTGGTTCCCTGCAGATCTCTCCTCATTTGTTCAAGCAAGTTCGTTAATTTTTCGTCAAATTCTGAAAGCATCCTTATTACAAGGGATTTGAACTGTGCATCTGATAGGTTGTCTATCTCTTGGTCGGTTAGCTCTGGGGTTTTGATCTGTCCCTTTCTTTGGGCCATTTTTTCCCCCTTGGTGAACCTGTTACTGTAAGGGGGGCGGAGTCTTGGGGCTCCCCTGTGCAGGGAAGTTCCCGGTAGTTGTGCTGGGACCGAAGCCTCTGGGGGCGGGGCCTGAGCGCACAATGGCGCCTTCTCCGCTCTCCACACCCACACCGCCTCCTGCAAGCACTTCGGGCCCCTCTGCGCTGGCTCCGGGGGGTCGCTCCGGGGTCGGTGGACAGGCCGCACAGCTCCAATCCCCCGAGGGTCTCCCCAGCGAACTTTCCTGTGTGGCCTGGTGTTCCTCCGGCCGCGGACTCCACCCCGTCACCTGCTCTCGATCTGCGCCGTTGAGTTGCGCCCCGCCTTCCCCCAGGTTCTCTCTGCACACGAATGCAGACCTGCTGAGTCCACCGGTCTCTCGGCCCCGCTGGGTCCGGATGAGCTGGGCACAGACCGAGCTTCAGTCGGTCCCCGTCTGGGTGCGCTTCAACCCCACGGGGACCACCCCTCCAACCACAGACCTGCCGTCTGCTCACCTGCTCGCCGCGGGGTCGCTGAGCACTCTCCCTTCGCTCTGCACCTTCTGGTTCACCAAATTTGATGAATGTATATTCTTTAATTCCTTGGTTGTCGGACTTCCTCTCAATATGATTTTCTGTCCGATCTGGCTGTTTTTGGGTGTGTAGATTTCTGTTTTTTTCCTTTGTTTGGTTGTGCGAGGCGGTACAGTGCATTCACCTATGCCGCCATCTTAGGAAGTCACATTTCCCTGTTTATTTTTTAATACACATATTATAATGCTTTTTAGAGCTTTGCAGATCAGGTATATCGATTGATGAACTGAATTTAGTTGTTTGTAGCCAGAGTTAGTAAGCCATTCCATAATTTTTAATCACCTACATTCAATTCTAGGAAGCTTAGCCCTCCCACCCTGCAGAATTGTCAAAAATAACATCTAAAAGTCACATGACATCAGCCAATTTCTTTTTTCCACTCTATTGAGAAATAATTGATATACATCAATGTATGAGTTTAAGTCATGTAGCATGCAGGCTTGATTTACATATGTTGTGAAATGATTACCACAGTAGATTCAGCTAACATCCATAATCTCATATATTGGGTTGGCCAAAAAGACCATTTAGGTTTTTGTAAAATAAAAGACACATTTTTCATTTTCACCAATAACTTTATTGATTTGGATATTTTGAGTTAGAAGGGGGACTAAAAATCCATAACTTATTTATAAAAATTATACTTTTATTTATGTGCTTAAACTTCAGTGATCTTCACAGTACTCTCCATTTGATGGACTATACCTATTGAGATGTTTTTCCCACTGTTCAAAATGATTTTTGAACTCATTGGTTTTTATGCCTTTTAGTGCTTCTGCTGTTTTTTGTTTCACCTCTTTCACATTGGCAAAATGTTGCCCTTTGAGGACTTTTTTCATCTGGGGAAACAAAAATAGTCACACAGGGTGAGATTAGGTGAATAGGGAGGGTGGGGGCACAGGGGTCATGCTGTTTTTGGTCAAAAGTGCTGAACACTCAGTGCAGTGTGGGCAGGTGCACTCATAAATCATCCATCATGAAATGGGCAAAGTTGTTGAAAGAGTCTTCAAAAAAAATTCACTGGTGCCCGGTTGGTGTAGCTCAGTGGATTGAGTGCGGGCTGGGAACCAGAGGGTCCCGGTTTGATTCCCAGTCGGGGCACATGCCTGGGTTGCAGGCCAGGTCCCCAGTGAGGGCCATGTGAGAGGCAACCATACATTGCTGTTTCTCTCCCTCTCTGTCTCCCTCCCTTCCCCTCTCTCGAAAAATATCTAGTACACGGATACAACTGGGTTGGAGAACACTCATCTATAGGGGGAAGCCTGTACTACACGGGTCCCTCCCTCCTCATATGTCAGCTATCTCCTACGTGGTATGAAGTTGATTCTTCTTAATTAAGAACACTCATCTATAGGGGGAAGCCTGTACTACACGGGTCCCTCCCTCCTCATATGTCAGCTATCTCCCACGTGTTGGTTGTTCTTAATTAATGTCTGCCTGACTGTGGAGTATTGTCCAGTGAGTAATTTCTAAAACAAAACTTTTGACACATTCAATCCACCACAGCACCTTTGACACATTCAATCCACCACAGCACCTTCTCCATACACTGCACAAATCCTTTTTTTTGCAACAAATCCTTTTTTTGCATTTATGTTGTGTTTTTACTTTTCTTGAAATAATAAAGCATAATATGCCAAAAACTGTTGTATATTTTCTTCCATCCTCAATATTAAAATGGCTGCACAAAAATTCACCAATTTTGCTTTTTTTTAAAAAATGCATGCTGATATGACAGCTGTCATAATGCAATCTAACAAAATAGCTTCAAATGAAATCAAAGACAACTAAGCACTATTAGAACCATCTTATGGAAAAAGGCAAATAAACTTTTTGGCCAACTCAATAAATACAAGAAAAAGAAAAGAAAAAATGTGTCCTTGTGATGAGAATGCTTAGGATTTACTCTCTTAACAACTTTCTTATATATAATCAGCAGTGTTAACTATAGTTATCAGGTTGTACATTGTTACATGACTAGTACTTACCTATAGTTGGAAGTTTGTACCTTTTGACTGTCTCCCTCCAATTACTCCTCCTTTCTTCTCTGCCTCCTATAGCCACAATCTGATCTCTTTTTCTGAGTGTAGATTTTTGTTATTGTTGTTTGTTTTAGATTCCACATACAAGTGAAATGATACAGTATTTGCCTTTCTCTGACTTATTTCACTTAGCATAATGCCTCTAGGGTGCATCCCTGTTGTCACTAATGGGAGGATTTCCTCATTTGTTATGGCTGAATAATATTTCATTGGGTCTATATACCACAACTTACTTATCTATTCATCAACAAATGGACACTTAGGTTGGTTCCATGTCTTGGCTATTACAAATAATGGTGTTATGAACTTGAGGTGCCAGCCAATTTCTTGAAAGAGTAATAACAAATCTACTAGAGCCTGCTGATTTGAAAACACCATTAAAAATAATAATAACCTTTCCTATTTCAGCTGACTGCTTCACTTTCTCCTGACTTTAGTCAGGATTTCTTGATGCATTCAGTCAGTATGTACACAAGATTTAGTGTTTTGTCAATAGTATTAGCTCTTGAATTAAATTTTCATTCTAGAGATTGAAAGTGTGACCTATGTACCTGAGGCACTCATGACACAGAAGGAATAAAAGTGCCAGATTAAATACATGACATCCAATTAAATTTGAAATTTTAGATAAGCAAGGAATGATATATAAATTTTAGTATAAGTATATCCCATACATTTTATGATATTATGTTTGATGCAAATATATATATAAATAAAATATACATATACATATGTTAGTATATATATTGTATAATATAATCTGAAAATATCATTCACTCACAAATGTCTGAGACAACCTCATTGAACAGAGGTGGAGAAAAAACTTGCTGACCTAACTAATTCTGTAAATGAGTAGAATGTCTAAGACTCAGTGCAAAATAAACTGCATATAAGCACTGTACTTTAGTTGGTAAAATTATTTTCCATGGGGTTATAGCTTAATAATTCTAACAATATGCACATGCACTTGAATTAAGAGAATCAGTGACATACGATGGGAGCCAGGTTTCTCCCTGTTGGAGCTGAAGACTACAAGTGACAGGAAAAGGTTGGAAAGATCATGTGTTAATATGCCTAAGTTGAAGGTATCAGTATGAAATCATGTTCATCTTAATATAAATATAGATGCTTACACACATAAATATGTATAGACATGTTTATATACATAGGTTAGTATACACAAATGTATATCCTTACTTTGTCAAGAAGAGAACTGAAAAGGCATGGTAGCCACAAGCCCATTTGTGTTCAGATCTTGATTTCTAGTACTGTTCTACAGCAAAAGGAAGCAGGATTCTTTGTAGAAATGGCTACTTCCAGCCATTTCTGTGGCTGAAAATATACAAAATCAGCCTGCAA
This sequence comes from Micronycteris hirsuta, assembly GCA_004026765.1. NCBI lineage: Eukaryota > Metazoa > Chordata > Mammalia > Chiroptera > Phyllostomidae > Micronycteris > Micronycteris hirsuta. The sequence goes on from PVJI01032158.1 coordinate 4,253, forward strand.
CATCTTGAAATGCCTGGCATAAAGATGTGCTACACACACACACACACACACACACACACACACACACACACACACAGAAAGAGGCATGCCAAAGGAACATAAGAGCCCACTTCCTTAAAGAGCTCCCAATGATCAAAACTGGAACAGTTTGACAAACGAAAGAAAGTATTAGATTATGATCCAAAATATAAAATCAATAACTATAAATCCACACTTATTTAAGTGACTGAATAAATAAACAAATGGAGAAGTGATAATTCTCCCAAGCAGATAAATTCTAGCATTGCTACAGTCCTGCAGGTTAGAAGATTGACATAGGTCTCACTAGGTAAAATCAAAGGTATAAAAAGGGCAGCATTCCTTTTTAGAGGTTCTAGGGATGAATCCTCCTCGCCTTTGCCAGCTCTTAGAAGCCACCCATACATCTTGGCTCATGATGCCTCTCTCCATCATCAAGCAAGCAACATTCTGTCTCAGTGATGAGTCTTGCATAGTCACATCTCTTTGCCTGACTCTCTTTCACTTTTAAGGGCACTTGTAATGATTTGAGCCCACCTGGATAATAGAAGATAATCTTTGTGTTTTTAGATTAGTTAACTAGCAATCTTAAATCTATTTGAACTTTATTTCCTCTTTACCATGTACAGTGACAGATTCTGGAGTTTAGGACATGGATATCTCTGGGAGGCCTTATTGTGCCGACCACACTCTTCAAGGAGTTGGAGCATAAGTGCATGCTCTATGAGCATGGCCTGTGCATTGTGACTTCCTTCCAAAGAGAACGGTGTGGAAAGAAATATAATGGAATAATTTTACTGTTGGACAAACCTCATCCATATTTCCTCAGCCATGGTATAAAGGTTATCATCAACAATTATGTCATATCGACTGTATTCATCCTTTATTTGATGTGATGAAAATGGCACTTTACCTCAGTGGTCTTTCTCCCCAAAGTATATAATCTCAGATGAATCAGACACACAAAAAATATGAGACAAATGCTAACTGAAGGACCTTCCACAACCAGTGCTTCTTAAAAATACCAAGGTCATCAAAAATAAGGGAAATCTGAGAAGCTGTCACAGCCAAGAAGAGGCGAAGGAAACATGGTGCATATCTGTAGTTTCATCCAGAATAACTGGATGAAACCACAGAACAGAAAAGGGGCACCAGGAAAAACTAAGGAAATTGAATGAAGTATGGACTTTGGTCAATAACGGTATGTCAATGCTGGTTGGTTAGCCATAATGAAGGAACAGTACTAAAATGTAAGATGCTAATAATAGATTAAACTTGGAGTAGGATGTGGAAACTCTTGGTATCATCTTCACAATTTTTTCATGTATCTAAAACTGATCTAAAATTAAAGAGTTTTGTTTGTTTGTTTCAGTGATACGTCAAGTCCTAAATTCTCTGCTGGGAGATCCAAGAGAAGTGCCTAACGCAGTCTGGAAAGCTTGCAAACATCACCTTCTTCCAGTGGAGTTAGCTTGCAGAGAGAATATCATGGGTAAAAAGAAGAGAACTGTGTTAATTTTGATGCTGTTCCAGATAGAGAGAATATTAACTCATGAAATGCCATCTAAATGATGGCAAATGGGACAAAAGCATGAAAAAAAGAGTTCAGTGAGAGAGTATTAAGTGAAGGACAGGAGGGTAGGAAGAAACAAATAATGCAAGGTAATGATGTATTATGCAAGGACGTGATGTTAAGGATTTTGAATTAAGTTTTGTCAGAGAAGACAACACAATGAAAGCAAATACAAAAACAAAACTACAGCCTCCTTTGATGAGAGGCTTATACTTATATTTAACCTATTGAGATTTAAGCTATTTCTGCTTATCTTCAGAAAAGCAACTTCACTAAAGCAACTTCACCAAAGCAATGAGTCACTTGAGAAACTAGGATTTTATGGACTTATTCCCCTGATTATTGGTCATCAGACCCCTAGCCCAGACTCACAGAGGTCGGCAAACAACAAGCCTATGGCTGAATGCCCGTTTCAAAGCTTAAAGTACTTACTATCTGGACCTTTAAGAAAGTTGGCTGATGCTGCATCTTTGTTTTTCTTTTACTAAAACATGACACAGCAATGAATACAGTGTAAATTATATTAAAACATAGGTTTTCCTGTTAATATCTAAATATCTAAAATACTTCATTTACATAGGGTTGCTGCTTCTATTTTGTGAGATAAGGACTATTAATTAGTCTCCCACCCTTATTTGTTCTGCAATGCTACTGTAGTAATCTTAATATTAAGAAGTACTGAAGTCACTATTTTAGAGAAATTAACCAAAGGAATAGTTTCTGGAAGAAAGACTGTAGAAAATTAAGGGAATAAATAAAAGGACGAAGAAAACTACATCTTAAGTTCAAAAAGGAGTTGTAGGTTTCTAGGACATATGATATTACTGCATTTCATAATGCCAGAGTTCTAAATGTATGTTCTGAGGTGGAACTTGATGATTTGTGCCTGGGTTCTTTCTCTACTAATATCTGTTGAAGCTAACTTAAGGGATCCCACCCAATATTGTAACTGCCTTTGCCCTTCAGAGGGAATGCTGTTCTTCACATGATTTATAGATCGGGGGTGAGGGCAAACAGAACATTAAATAACATGCTGAAATATTGGGCTGGCCAAAAAGTTTGTACTTCTGCATGCAATTCTCTACTTAAATGTAACAAAAACTTTCCTTTTCTAAAAAAAATTGTGATGGGAGATGAAATATAGATACTTTACAATAATGTGGAATGGAAGAGATAGTGGGGCAAGTGAAATAAACCACCACCAACTACACCAAGGTCTGGCCTTCATCTAGAAAAGGTGATGCATATAGGGCGGGATTGGAAGGGAGCCCTCTATTATGGGCTCCTTCCAAAAAACCAAACAATTAATTTCAACAAGTATTACTCCCAGTTAGACCAATTGAAAGCAGCATTTGATGAAAAGCATCTGGAATTAGTCAACAGAAAACACATAATCTTCCATCAGGGTAATGCAAGACCACTGTTTCTTTGATGACCAGGCACAAACTGTTAAAACTTGGAATGGGAAGTTCTGATTCCTCCGCTGTGTTCACCAGACACTGCACCTTCGGATTTCCTTTTATTTTGTCCTTAGAAAAGTCTCTTAATGGAATAAGTTTCAATTCCCTGGAAGACTGCAAAAGGCACCTGGAACAGTTCTTTGCTCAAAAAGATAAAACGTTTTGGGAAGATGGGATTATGAAGTTGTCTGAAAGATGGTAGAAGGTAGTAGAACAAAATGGTGAATATATTGTTCAACAAAGTTATGGTGTAAATGAAAAGACGTATATTTTATTTTTACTTAAAAACCAAACGAAACTTTTGGCCAGCCCAAAATAATATCTTTCCCCATGAAACACCAGTAATAATTATGTATATATACATATGTGTGTAAATAATTACATATATAAATTTGCATGTACATATCATTAGACAATGCTTTTACTATTACTGTACCCTGACTAGTTATTGTGTTTAGAAACATTGCATTAACATAACTGTTTTGTCTGGAATTATTTCTTAAATTTGTATGTTAGTGAAGTTCTGTAGGAATAATTTTTGTATTAGCAGAGTTCAGTAGGGATTATTCATCTACTTGTACTGTACAAGAGAAAAAAAGACCACTTAAATTGGGGGTGTATACCAAACTCCATTCAATAGCAGGTATTAATATTTTTTAAATGAGTCCCTGATGATTTTTGCCCCAACAAAGAAGACAGTCTTTCTTTCCTGGGAATATTTAATAATGCAATTATCTTTTATATTTCTTTCTGGAAGTTAGAAGCCTCTGTGTACATTTTTTTCTTTTCCTCCATGTCTGTAGGTCCCTGTTTGTTTAACCACAATGCATTTCCTTTAATATTTCAGTGCTGTTTACTGAGACACTTTAATTTGATTGTTTCCTTGCATATTTGTCTTTGCCAGGTGTTTCTTGACTCCAGCACATTTCCCACATGATAGAATTAAAGGTCTAATTAATGCCTTTAAGGACAGTGGCGCACAGTTCAGTACCTAATTTTCTGCAGGGGGTATATTTAGGTGTTTAACTAGGTGGAACTGTGTGCTAAAGATTTCATTTGCATACAAAGTCCTTCTTATTTTTTTGTGAACACTCTTCAATACAGAATCAAAGAATACATTGACATAATCTGGTGTGCACTTTTCTAGCAAGCAGAGGAGTACAGGAAATAAATATATCTATGCCACATTTCATCAAAGCAGAAACAAAAATCCTTTTAGATTAAGTGCTGAAATATGAGGTCCATTTCTTTGGAGCAGTGAGGATAATACTCAACATTTGAAACCTGAGTGGTGTGCTGGCAGAAGCACTGCATGAAAAAAAAAAAAGACTTTTGAAAAATCACATCTGAGATGTACAAGTTCTTAAGGAAAATATGGCATCATATCAAGCACCAAAAGGAAAGCTAAATCACCACCAGACAACACCTAGCAGAGAGCAGGCCAGGACACAAAGCTCAGTCATCTATCTTAGGCTACAAGACCTGGGAAAGGGACCATCTATATAAAGGCTGGGACAGTGTTTCTAATCTCATTTCACTTTCAATCTACTTTAAAACATCAATGTTGTGGATGCCTTAGATATTATTGCATAAACTATTTGCTTGATTATTGGCAAATTAAATCCACTAAAAATTGTTTTACCCCAGTATCCTCAAGGACATGATTTATCAGATATGGAATCCAATTTTAGCCCAATCTCTATGTCCCCTCTACAAAACCATAATCTTTCTCTCCACTTCACTTTTGACATAGACAACGGATATTTTCTCAACATTTGTAAAATGTGAGTATCAAAGCTAAAATTGTCCAGGCAAAGAACAAAGTTTAATAGGCAAAGAAGACTTTATTTATGGATGTTTTAATAAGGCCTAGAGATCAGAGCTCAGTCTGAGCTCAACTCCACCAATACCAAAAGCTGGGACATTTTTAATTTTAATGTTTTATTTTTTAAGTATTCATAAATTTATTTAAACAGAATAAAAGTGTTGCATGTTCAATAATGTTTTTTGAAAAATAATTATGTTTTCCCAAACAAAAAATAGGGAGAAAAGTAGTAATATTTTATATTTTTTGCAAATCTCTGAAAAAAGAAGACAGCTAGATTCTCTGGTTTGCATTCATTATGATGCAATATCTTATATCATGTAGTCTCTGAAGACTCCACTTACACACGTAAAATAATAACAGTAACGAAGGCAAGTGATATCTTTGTGTTATGATGAAAATAGTATTTCCACAAACCACATTCAAGTGCTGCTTTAATTCTTCTTAATGGTAAAATAAAAAAAAAGATTTCAAACTTCCCTGTAATAGTAGGTCTTTTTGAGGGGGATTTCTCTGATTTTTGGAAATTTTCCATTTCTTTTTTATCTGTTTGTGATTTTTTTTTCTAAGAGCTGTTTGTAGGTATCCCAGTCCATCTGTGTTTGCTAATTGGCTTTACCTAAAGGAAAAGTAAACTTTCTTACACTTTTATTATACAAAGTAGTTTTACAATTCAGAACAAGATACCCCAACAAAGTTAGCCTGTTGCCACACAGAAGTGAGATAGGCATTCTATCTTCCTTGAGGGTCTTGAGAATGACATTCCTGGGTTGTAAAACTGAAGCGTCATCATTCCATACACCAAAGGGTTTCAGGTTGGACTCCAGGTAGAGCACATATCTGGGTTGTGGGTGGGTTCAGTCCGTGGTTGGGACATGTACCAGAGGCAATTGGTTAATGTATCTCTCTCACATAGATATTTCTCTTCCTCTCTCTCTCCCTTCTTCTCTTTCTAAAATCAATAAGCATGTCCTCAGGTGAAGTAAATATAAAAAAGAATTTACCATTACAAGTTTTCGAAAGTAAATTGTTTTGAAAAAGAGAAGTCAGGGGTCTAGAGTTAGGAAATAGACTGTCTAAAGTTTAATCAACCTGAAGAAAATTTTAAGGTCTTGGTCATCAGAAAACTACAACTTTGAGAGAAATGCAATGGACCCACCCCTTCCAATCTTATTGTTGCCCCTGTCACACCTAAATATAAATTTTTGAGTTTACATATGGAATTTCCAGATTACATATAGATATATTATATTATGGATGTCCAGTTAGTTGAAATAAAGCAAACTATTTACCATTTTTTATCCCTTCCTCACATATTGAGGAAGTATGATTACTCAATTGTCAGAGTATATAATATTTATATCACATTTTATCATCCTTATTTCTGTTTTGTGCAAGTTCAAAACTGTTTGTCTATAGTCTATATGATTGAAGGAGAGCTTCACTGGTTATAAAATCTTAGTCTCATATTCTTTCCTCAGTATTCTGTGGGTGTTGCTATCTTATAACTGAATGTTGCTCTGAAGAAGTCTGATAGCAGGATGACTTTCATTTCTTTATGAGTGAATTTTAATTTTTTTGGCTGCCAAAAGGACTCTTTCTTTTCATAAGCCTAGTACATTTACTAGAATGTTTCAGCTTAGTTAATGTTTTGTGACCTTTTAATGTGTAGATTTATATTTAAGGAATATGTTTGAATTATATTTATTTTTGTTTTAGTTTTCTGTAGATTCCATCTGTGTATAAATCAATTTTCTTTGACTGTATACTGAATTTTATATTCTTGCTATTCATTAATCATTTATATAATTTATTTTCTTTCATTTGTTTATTATACTCCATTTTACTTCACAAATTTTTTTCTTGTGCTTTCAGGAGCCTATTCTCTATCTTGCTCTTTTCAATTTAGTCTTTTTTTAAATTTTTTTTATTAATTAATTTTTTTGTTTAATTACAGTTATTTGCAGCCTCTCCCCTCCCTCCTCCTTTCCCCTCCCGTCCCACACCCCCAGCCTCCCTCCTCCCCCTTAGTTCTGTCCATGTGTCCTCTACAGTGATTCCTGAAAACTCTTCTCCCCATTGTCCCCTCCCCCCTCTCCCCTGTCTATTGTTAGACTGTTCTTAATTTCAGTGTCTCTGGTTATGTTTTGCTTGCTTTCTGCTTTTGTTGGTTATGATCCAGTTAAGGGTGAGAGCATATGGTATTTGTCCCTCACTGCCTGGCTTACTTCACTTAGCATAATGCTCTCCAGTTCCATCCATGCTGTTGCAAAAGGTATAAGCTCCTTCTTCTTCTCTGCTGCGTAGAATTCCATTGTATAAATGTACCATAGTTTCTTGATCCATTCATTTGTAGATGGGCACCTAGGTTGTTTCCAGCACTTAACTATTGTGAATTGTGCTGCTATGAACATAGGAGTGCAAAGGTTCTTTTGAATTGGTTTTTCAGGGTTCTTAGGGTATAATCCCAGTAGTGGAATTGCTGGGTCGAAAGGCAGTTCCATTTTCATTTTTCTGAGGAAGTTCCATACTGTTTTCCACAATGGCTGCACCAGTCTGCATTCCCACCAACAGTGCAATAGGGTTCCCTTTTCTCCACATCCCCTCCAACAGTTATCTGTTGCTTTGTTGATGATAACCATTCTGACTGGTGTGAGGTGGTATCTCATTGTGGTTTTAATTTGCATCTCTCTTATGGCTAATGATGTTGAGCATCTTTTCATATGAATCTGGGCCCTCTTTATTTCTTTTTTTGGGAAGTGTCTGTTCATGTCTATTGCCCATTTTTTCATTGAGTTTTTTGTCTTCCTGGGGTGGAGTCGTATGAGTTCTTTGTATATTTTGGAGATCAGACCCTTGTCTGAGGTATCATTGGCAATTATGTTTTCCCATACGGTTGGTTCTCTTTTTATTTTAATACTGTTTTCTTTAGCCCCACAGAAGCTCTTTATTTTGATAAGATCCCATTTGTTTATTCTTTCCTTTATGTCCCGAGCTCTAGGGGACATATCATTGAAGATGTTGCTGCGTGGAATGTCTGAGATTTTCCTACCGATGTTTTCCTCTAGAACTTTTATGGTGTCACGACTTACATTTAAGTCTTTTATCCACCTTGAATATATTTTTGTGTATGGTGTAAGTTGGTGCTCGAGTTTCATTTTTTTGCATGTAGCCATCCAGGTTTCCCAACACCATTTGTTGAAGAGGCTATTTTTATTCCATTTTATGCTTCTGCCCCCTTTGTCGAAGATTAATTGCCCATAGAGACTCGGGTTTATTTCTGGGCTCTCTATTCTGTTCCATTGGTCTATCTGTCTGTTTTTATGCCACTACCAGGCTGTTTTGA
>PVJI01032159.1:0-12473 GCA_004026765.1 Micronycteris hirsuta
AAAAATAAAAAGACACTTGCATGTTTGAAATTACTAAGAGAGTAGATCTTAAAAGTTCTCATCACAAGAAAATAATTTGTAACTATGCATAATGATGAACGTTAACTGGACTTATTGTGTTAATCATTCTGCAATATACACAAATATGGAATCCTTGTGTTGTACACCTGAAACTAATGTAATGTCACATGACAATTATATCTCAATAAAGAAAACCGTATGAGAGTTAATGTGGGAAATAAGGATCTCTTCTCAGCACCCTTAACATCACACCATGGGGTCTGGACATGATGCTTCTTCCTCTCTAGTCAAGGTATTTATGGAAGAAATTAAAAGTTTACACTAGGGATGTTCAAGGCAACAGCCAAAACTAGGCTAGATTCAGGAAGAATCCACATGAAGTAAGTAAGGTATTAAGCAATTAAATGTTCTAATTAACATTAAAAACACAACATACAACCCTTGTGTGATTCTTCTGGGGATCACTGAAACATACCCACTTTAGACCAAACAGCTAAAGGACACTTTACAATATATGGGTTTTTTTTTTTAACTTTATAGTGCTGTAAGCATTTCTATAAACTAAAAAATAAAATCAATTATGCAAGGTTGAACAATGAATAAAAAGAGTAAATACTCCTTTGCTTCTTAGACATTAATGTAGAGCTGTTGGATATCAATTGCAACTTAATTACATGTTTAAGTGTTTTTTTTTTTAATAGTTCAAGAAATACAAAGCTACTTAGCTCTGCCAGATGCTTCTGTAGCAAACAGGGATCCCTAGCAAGTCAAATGCATGCTCTGTTATCTTCCCAGTAGCTTCAATAATGAACTACTTAATGTGGAAGCTTGCTTGGGCCCCAGCTCTTGACAGTTTTATAGCCCTTGGTCAGAGTTTTCAACAGCACTGGGGCAGGTGTGACTAGGCAGCTAGATTACACATACTGACTTTCCACTTGCAGATACACAATGTTTATTTTTCAGGGTGAGCCTGTAAACCAGCTGACCAATTAGGCTGCAGATGCTTCATGCCTCATGAAACTAAGCAAAGACTGTGAATATAAAAGCCTTAGAAGCACATGCAGGTTGAAGTTTTCTTTAATGTCTTCATATAACCTTTATGAAAAAGAACTCCCAGCCAGTGTTCTCCTTCTACATCAGAGCCACAGACGCACCTTCAGGCAGTAGACAGAGTCAAACTTCAGAAACAGAGGCAGAGTTTACAAGAAAGCTCCTGAATTCCTCTAACCTTCCTGCCATCCGGCCTGTCATTCAAATGCCTCCACAATTAACTTGCCAGCTTTTTAAACAACAATTTCCTTCCATGAATCCTCTCTTCGAGCCAAATAACTCTTCGCATGCTCTCCGAAACATGTGGTGTGTATTCCTACTTCTCTGCTTCCACTCGAAGCATCACCCCGCGTGTAGAATGTCATCATTTCTCCCTCCCTCTCTCTCCTCCCCAAACACAGATCCCACATCTCCATCTGGACCCCAGCCGGGAGCCACCTGCTCCATGAAGACTTCTTGGCCACGGCGATTTCTCTCTCCTCTGACGTCTCTCAGCAATAACTGTTTACATAGCCATTTGATACTGACACTGCTGCATGACCATATCCATGTCATTGTATAACTTTATGTGTATTTTGTTATCCTGAAAAACTTTTCAGCCATCTGTAGATCACTTCTACTCGAGTGGCTACCATCCTGCAAATTCAACAAATCTATTAACAAGCCTATATTCTTCTTAAACTTCTTTTATCAGCACCACCCCTCTTAGATTTCAGCCAGGCTCCAAACCGCGGAGTCACCTGGGAGTCCCCTTCCTCTTTCATACTTCCCATGTTTGATCAGCGGCCAAGGCCAGTGATTTCTAGCATTGTCATATCTGTTTCAATCAACTACCTGCCCTTTCCACTTCCGCTCCCATTAAACTTGTTTGGGTCCTTATTTCCTTACCTGGACTATTCCAAAAGTTTCCCACAGTCCTCTCTATCTCCAGTTTCTCTACCTCCAATTCAATCTAAACACCTCAGCCAGATTAATCTTCCTAAATACAAATCTGAATCACGATACTTCTCTACATAAACACCTTCAATGGCATCCTAATACCTACCAAATAAAGTATAAAATTCCTCAATCTGTCACGAAGTATGCCCCGTGTCATGGAGCTGTGGTATGCCACCCAGACCCCCCTTCGGTGTCAAGGCATTCAGTCCCTCAGATGCCACAGCTGGCTTCTGAAAGGTCATGGTTAAATTCCTCCCCAGAAATTGCTCTGGCCAAAAAGAGCTGTTTGGCCCAAGTTTTGCTCCCTCTCCAGAGGCAGCCCATATCCAATGACCGATCGGTACAGGTATACAATGGCCCAGGGCCCTTGTCTCAACTCAGGACAACTTTGTAGGGTTATGCTAGCTTCTGCATGCCATGTAGGATTAACTGAGAGCTCCATTGCAATTTCATTTTAGTTCAACCCCTGTCTGCCCCATCCTGCCTTCCTGAATCCCTTATAAGAGTAGACCCCAAGAGCATTCCCCAGTAAACTTCCTGCACTGAATCTTTATCTCAGACTTTGTGTTCAGGGAACCCTACTTGGTACCTAACCATCTTTCTTTCATATCTTTCATTCCTATCCTTCATATATCTTACATTCCAGTTAAGCTGGTTTATCTATGGTTCCTTAAAGATATCTCATGCATTACCACAAACTCACATATCCAAAAAAATATCTACTGAATATCTAAATTGTTCCAAACTGTATAAGAGGTGTTGAGTGACCTAAGGGGATATAGACGAGTAAACAGGCTATTAGCATGAACAGTGATATCCCATCTGAAACCATAGGAAGAGCAAGGGAAAAGAATGTGCTAGACAGGGAACAGCATGCACAAAGTCCTAAAGATATGAAAACTCACCTGGTGAGTCAGTGAACTGCAGATGCCCATCAGAAGGGCTGCAGTTCAGGCAGCCTGAGTGGTGGTAACAAAAGATGAGGTAAGAGAGGTCAGCAGGGCCAGAACAAGAGGGGCAAGTAGCCCTAAGACTCTGTCCTTAGGGCAGAGGAGAGCTAGGAGAGGGCTTTAAGGAATGAAACAACACAATGATCATATTGTTTTACAAAGATTCATTTGATTACAATGTGAAGAATTAGCTGGAGAAAAGATATACGATAGATATATGGCTACTGCCGTCCCCCAAGCAAAAGATGATGGACTGATGACCCAAGGAAGTGGTAACGGGAATGGAGAGACCTGGACAGATTCAGGAGACATTAAGAAACTGTAATATAAAGGGCATGATAGTTTACCACAGGGAGAGGGAGGAAGGAATGAAAGATTATACCATGGTTCTGACTTGAATAGCTGGATGTACATTATTTACTAAGATAAGAAACACTGAGGAAGATACAGAACTGGGGAGAAAGATAATGAGTTCAGTTTTGGACATGTTGCGGATATGTGAGAATTGGATATGTGAGTGTGGACAGCAGGTAGTTAGGTACATATGTCTGACCTTTAAGAGATCAGCCTGGCCAGAGGCACAGATCAGACATCACCAGCATCTACCTGGTCATAGAAACCTGGGGGTAAGAGTGAAAAGAAAAAAAGGCTGTCAGAAAAAAAAGGGGGAAACCCAGTGGAAAGTGGTGTCACAGAAGCCAAGAGAATCCTTCAAGACTAAGTAAGGGGTCAATAGCGTCATACATTGCTCAGACCAAATAAAGTAAGGTCCAAACGAGTGTCCATTGGCCACAAACACTGTTGTGCCTTTCCACAAACTATTCCATAACCATAAACCATAGAAACTTTTCCATCTTTCAAGGATTCACTCAAATTGCCTCATCTGCTTAGTGATTTACTAAACATCATCACGTTACCTCATTTACGGACTGTACTTTCGAGGGTTAAAAGCACCTCTTGTGTATCTTGGCACCCTCCCTAGCTCATTAAAATGTGGGTGCTGTAGATTCAGAGAAGGAGCCAAATGTGCAGAAAACAATTCATAAAAGAACAAACTCTACAGATAGGAAGAGCCAGTCCACAGGCCAGAACTATTGCTTCTGCCACAATGAAGACAAGTCCATGTCATGTGGAAAGAGTCATGGAAAAAACGCCCTTATTGTTTAGGAAGGACCACTGAGTCAGTCTTCATCCTTATACATAAACTTGGTGACTGAAATAACAGTGATGAGGCCATCCTGCCTTTTCAGTGTGACATTAACTTCAATGACCAGTTTAGTGCTAGCTCTATAGCAAAATGCCCACATGTTCCAGGCACTAACTGCTCTCATTCACTCCAAAAGGGCAGCCACTGATAAAGAGACATTCATCTAGCTTTGCGCAGTGGCAGTATTGTAGCCAACGAGGTTTATCCGAGGTGCGATTATTGCTAATTCAAAGAGGCATTCATCTTCTGACTGTTCTTTTTTTCTAGAGTGTGAACATCTAAAAAATTTTAAAAAGCCTATTTGAATAGGCACAACTGCCAGCTTCACTTATCCCTTCCAATTTAATGAGCCTATTTTGTTTTATGGGTGCTTCAAAAGAACTAACAGAGAAGAGGTGGCTATAAATGGAAAACATGAAGCAACTTGCTGAGACCTCAGAGTGAGGTTGATGGCTTGCTTTGTCATGCCTTTGCAGACCAACATTTCCAGAATTCCCTTTTCAAACACAGATCAAAACTCAAATGTGAAGAGGAGAATTCTTGCTCTCCAAAGTATTGACATAAAAGAATATTTCAAGGCAGTTGGAGGGAGATGCAGCCACTAACATAGTAACAGTTAAAGCAGTAGAAATGTGGTACTTTTTTTCTTTTTGGAGACATTCAGCCCAGATTCCCAGAGCCAGAAATTATTCTGCCCTACCCCTATCCCTGCCTAAGTAACATTCCTCTTAAGTTCTCAAGAGACCCTGGCATTTAGAACATTTGCAAATATTTATTCAACACCCAGAAGAGTACTTTAAAAATGGCGGGTCCTTGATGGCGGTGACACTGAACACCAGTAACAAATAGTCATGTGAGAGGTAGATTTTTATAAACAGTAAGAGGGCAGAATAGTAAAGCTGAAAATTAAACATAAAAATTCATGGCTGCTTCTATCTGGAATATGTTGCCTAAATAAATTCAGCTCAGTAAGATGTTAATAAATGCCTATAAAATTAAACAAGCTGAGACATGAGGAAACGTACTTTACCGAGGTCATGAAGTACCTTCTCAGAATTAGTTTTATTCTCTCTGTGTTCTTATTGTTTCAATGCCTACAATATTAGACTCCTATCACAGTATAATAGTATGCTACATTTTATAATCTTAATAACCCTAAGCACACACACACGCAGAGCCCACAGCTATTTAGGAGGCCTTCATGAAGAACATGGATATAGAGGTTAAGAATGATTTAAGTAAGAAAGAACATTTGCCAAACACCAACTATATATCAAATTGAGAAGAAGGCTATTTGGACTAAGCCAGTAAATTCTCTTCTGAAACTAATAATAATAATAATAATAATCAATAATAATAATTAGAATTTTAGATGCATTATACATCTGGTGTTGGCAACAATTCTGTGGAGTAAGATTATTATTATCATCCCGTTTTAGAAGTGAGGAAACCAGGGCTCAAAGAACTTAAGTAATTTTTCTAATCATTCACAGGTCCTGTGGCTGATAAGTGAGCAAGCAAGGATTTGAACCTTAGCTGCAGGCTCCAGCGGCAGCGACTTCAATCACTATGTCACCCTGCCTAGATTTAGGCTTAATATACCCCACCATAAGCAACACACATGAGACTGATTTCCCAGAGCTTAAAAAAAAAGTTTCACTCTGTGTACAAAATTTGAGGTATTTCTTCTTTCATAGTATGTCGTGGAACTGCTGACCTAAAACGGTAGAATAACCCAACACCTCCCTGTTCTCATGCTGCCCTTTCCGCTGACATGTTGCATATCATTCAGTAGCCTTTTTTTATGACTAATTAATGTAAGATTGCATCCGGTTTAACAACTATAGCTATGCACAGATTTTAATATTTTTCAAGAACTTGGATGTTTTAGAAGCTTGCTTTATTAATTAAACATTTAATATCTGTATCTTTTGGTAATCATCTATGACTTGTTCCAGTTCTCATAATTATTCGTGGAAATTACGCTTGGTTTTGGAACAACCCAAGCAGATTGTTAATGGGGCTCCTTCTCACCATTGGTAAATGAAAGATTCCAATAGTTACTACATATTTTACCAATGGCAAATTAACCATAACTTCAGGTGAGCCCTTTTTGAAATAGAATCTGAATTTTTTTAAAGTTCAAAATAGGCGATGGCTTCTTTTTCAAATATGGACCTCATATTTTTAAGCTAATCAGAATTCTCCAAAGTGTCAAATTATAAATCACTGTCATAACTTATAAATTAACTTCACTATCAACTTATGTAATAATTTAATTCACTAAATATAATTAAATAGAATGTATTAGGTGACAATAATGTGTCTGAATAGTGAGAAGCAGTCCAAAACAAGTATCCACATTATTTACAGACAGAAATAAAAGGGTTATTTATTGATTAAATGTAGAAGATCAACCTCTTTTTAGCTCTTCCATTCCAAGTAGCATATGATCCACAACAATTCATTTTCATTCACTTGTTTTCCAAATAAGATAGGTAGAAATTTGATTTGAAGACAAAGAATGAAAAACGAAGCATATCAAGTGTGGTGAATTACTTCAGGAAGGTATTTACGATGAGCAAGGCCCGACAAAAGATGCTGATAAGATATAAAAATGGGAAAACAGGTCCAAAAATAAATTTATCCCACACGCTCAATCTAGTTATTTTCATTCTGTGTTGTTTTGACCACATTTTTATGGAGAAAGATACATTCTAAAGAAAATTTACTAAATTCTAGTAATTTTTGACCAAAATTCTGTGTGTGTATATATATATATAGTGTTTCTAATTTTTCCATTTCTATTTTTATTTTATGGTACTATTTCCATCCAGTTCAATTCTTTTTGTGCTAAATTCTACAATGAAGATTTTATCACTTAGGAGGTTTTCAACTAGATCAAATTTTACTGATTGTGCCTTCAGCCATTTTGTGACAATTTTCTCATACCAAGTAAAATATTGCTACCTAAATTTTGTGAATAATATATTAGTCTTCTGTTAAACTTGGTAAATAACACATTGTATCACGTAAAGTTTTAATTATTGTTATTGTTATTTCTTATTGATTATTTACACATGATATTTATTATGATCTTGATTAAAAACAACTGATTATTGGTTCATGATAATATAAAGAGTAATTTCTCTCAGATAATCCAAGATTAACCTGTCATTAAGGGTTAGCCAGTTGTATGGTTTGTATACTTCTAATCAGTTTTTTATTCCATGTACCAACTACCCACATTGTTGGCTGAGTGATCTTGGTCAAGTTACTTAACCTATCTCACTGTTTCTCAGTTTTCTAATTTATAAAATTAGAATTAGAATGGTATATACTTAAATAAATTGTTAAATTATAAGAGAATATAAATGTAAAGCACCTAAAAAAAACCCTTGGCATCTAGTAATCATTCAATAGGTATAGCTATGATACTTTTCACTATTGTTATTAGTGGCAGAGGAAAGAATAGATAAAAGCATCAAAATGTCCCTGATGTCAATATGATAAAGTCAAATGACAAACCAAACCAGGAAGATCAAAGATGAGACCAAAATATCCTGTTTTGTTTACATACAGTATCAACTCATTTACAAGTCCACCCTGAAATAGAGAAAGAAGAAATTTTATTACACACTCTATCACAACTTAGCAACCATTTTGCTGCTTTAGTTACACCTCTACGAGGGGGACCCCAAAAAACAGAATTATGTTCTGGAGGGTGGGCTCCTTGTAGTACAGGCTTCCCTGGCTAGGTGAGTGTTCTAGGAACCCATCTATATCAGTGTACCAGCTGGCATTGTTGTAAGGGGCTACATTTGGCTACAGTGAATTTTTTTGAAGACTCTTTCAACACATGTGCTCATCTCATTATGGGTGACTTACAAGCACATCTGTCCCCAAGGCACTGAGAGTTCAGCGCTTTTTGACCAATAATGGCATGTCCCCCGTGTCCTACTTCCCTATTCACCCAATCTCGCTGAGTGACTTATGTTTCCCTGAATGAAAAAAGTCCTCAATTGGAAACATGTTGCCAATGTTAAAGAGATGAAACAAAAAACAGCAGAAGAACTAAAAGACGTCAAAATCAATGAGTTTAAAAACTGTTTTGAGTACTGAAAAAAGCATCTTGATAGGTGTATTGCATTGAAGGAAGAGTATTTTGAAGGTGAGTGAGTGAATAAACATGTAAAAATAAACACAAAAATTTTTATAAATAAATTCCATTTTTTTGAGTCCCTCCTCATATACTAAGTTCATTTGGGTAAAGATACAAAACCTGCTACCGCCTCATGTCTTTTTCATTTTTTTAAATTCTTACATGTTTATTTATTTTTTAATTATATTTTATTGATTAAGCTATTACAATTGTCCCAATTTTTTTCCCTTTGCTCCCCTCCACCCAGGCCCCTCACTCCCTCAGGCAATCCCCACAACATTGTTCATGTCCATGGCACATGTATATAAGTTCTTTGGCTACTCCATTTCCTATACTGCACTTTACATTCCCATGACTATTCTGTAACTAGCAATGTGTACTTCTTATCCCATTCACCTTTTCACCCATTCTCCAAACGCCTCTCCCATCCAGCAGCCATCAAACCGTTCTCCATACCTATGACTCTGTTTCTGTTCTGCTTGTTTGCTTAGTTTGTTTTTTAGAGTCAATTGTTGATAGATATGTATTTATTGCCATTTATATGAACACTCCTATTGTTCATAGTTTTAATCTTCTTTTACTTAAATAAGTTCCTTTAACATTTCATATAAAAATGGTTTGGTGGGAATGAATTCCTTTACCTTTTTCTTGTCTCAGAAGATATTTATCTTCCCTTAGATTCTAAATGATAGCTTTGCTGGATAGAGTAATCTTGGTTATAAGTCCTTGCTTTTCATCATTTTGTGTATTTCTTGTCCTTCCTTTCCAGCCTGCAAAGTTTCTTTTGAGAAATCAGCCGACAGTCTTATGGGAACTCCCCTGCTGGTAACTACCTGATTTTCTTTTGCTTCTTTGAAGATTCTCTTTACATTTAACCTTTGGCATTTTGATTATTGTGTGTTTTGGAGTGGGTCTCTTTGCATCCATCTTGTTTGGGACTTGCTGTGCTTCCTGGATTTGTATGTCTATTTCCTTCACCAAATTAGGGAAGTTTTCTTTATTTTTTTCAAATAGGTTTCCAATTTCTTGCTCTTTCTCCTCTTCTTCTAGCAACCCTATGATGCAAATGTTGGATCGCTTGAAGTTGTCCCTTAGGCTCCTTATACTATCCTCATTTTTTTTGGATTCTTTTTTCTTCTTGCAGTTCTGGTGGTTGTTGTTTTTTGTTGCTGTTGTTGTTGTTGTTGTTTTGCTTCCTTATATTCTAAATCATTGATTTGGTTCTTGGCTTCATCTACTCTACTTTTGATTCCCCATAAATTGTTCTTTGTTTCAATTAGTGTATCCTTCATTTCTGCCTGCATGTTTTTTATGCTGTTGAGGTACCCACTAAACACCTTGAGAATCCTTATAACCAGTGTTTGAACTCTGCGTCTGAAAGACTGCTTATTTCCTAATTTTTAGTTCTTTTTCTGGAGTTTTGATCTGTTCTTTCATTTGGGCCACATTTCTTTGTCTCTTCATTTTGGCAGCCTCCCTCTGTTTGTTTCTATGTATTAGGTAGAGCTGCTATGAGTCCCTGTCTTGGTAGCATGGCCTAATGTAGTAGGTGTCCTATGGGGTCAGTGGCATAGCCTCCTCTATCACCCAAGCTGGGTACTCAAGGTACCCACTCTCTGTGTGGTCTGAGTTATCCTCCTCTTGTAGTTTAGACTTAACTGCTATTGGCAGGGAGGGAGGGATTTACCCAGGCCTGTCAGCTCCAAGGACTGGCTGTGACCACTGACCACCAACCACCACCCTCCATGAGGATCAGCTGTGCAGGGGCCAGTTCCACAGAGCAGGGCTTACTTCAGCAGAGTCCTGGTGCTCACTTATATTCTTCCTGGGGCCACTTGGCATAAGCTACAAAGTGATCTGCAGCTGGTTGCTTCTTGTACTGGGCTTGGAAGTGCTCTAGTGAGACTAGGCTATGAATGAAGGCCAGCTGCTGTTAGTGCCAGGCCTGGAGTCACTTAGCAAGGTACCCAGGCTCACTGAGGCCAGCTGCTGCTTGTTTGAGAGGACTTAGGAAGATCAGAAGCATGAGTCAAGACAAGTCATTCATAAGGAAAAGCCACTGATAACCACTTGGTTGGGCCTCTAACTTTGGTTGGGCAGAGTCTCAGGGAATCACCAAGGTGGGGCAAATAGTGTGAGCCAGATTGATGGAGTCTCAGATATGGTTCCTGCCATGCTCTGTGGCTCTGTGTGGGGAGTGCTCACACAAAGAACAATGGCCTCTGTCTGGAAGAAAGTTGCCCCCCATATCTTGTCCTGATGCCCAACACTTCAGTTCCTCCCTGTATGCCACTGGTGCTTTTTGAGCTACTGTCTTGGTGCTGGAGCTCAGCCTATGTGAGTCTGAGCAAGTCTGTATGCAGGTCCTTTAAGAAGAATGGCTTGGGAATCCAGCAGTTTCTTTCATGGACTCAATCTCCACGGGTTTTTACAGCCAGAAGTTATGAGGACTTATCTTCCTGGCACTGGCACCCTGGGCTGGGGGGCCTGGTATGGGGCTGCAAATCCTCACTTCCAAGATGTCCTTTCAATTTTTATCCATCATACGTAGGTGTGGTACCAGCCCATTCTGTGTCTCCGCATCTCTGCCCCTCCTATCAGACTGGATGGATGTGGTTTCCTTTTTAATCCATGGTGTCCGGACCACCATTCAATTTGATTTCTGCCAGTTCTGCGTGATGGCTTTTCTATAGTTTACTTGTAGCTTTGATGTGGTTGTGCAAGGAGGTGAGCCATGGAGGAGATCTTGGAGATCTTTCCTTTTTCTTTACTTTTCTTTTCCTTTCCTTTCCTTTCTTTTCTCTTATTTCTTTCTTTTTGCTGTAATGACTGCCCGTCATTCCTAAAAATTACAATATTTATGGTAACTTGCTTATCAATCTGCACTTCTCAATGTTTTCACAACCATTGCTTCAATTAAGACTCATAACCATTTTGGAAAGTCTATTAGGGCATTATACTGGTATGAAACTGGGCCACAGAGAGAATATAAGATTTGTCCAAGGAACACAGCTACCTAGGAGGTGAGCCAGAACTATAAATTAACCTTTCAAAAATATACCTAGAGCATATCCTAATACCAAAGCCAGACAAACATATCACAAGTACAGAAAGCTAGCTACTGACCAACATCCCTGATGAATATAGGTTCAAAAATCTTCAACAAAATACTAGCAAACCAAATCAAATAGCATAGTAAAGGGATAATGCAACACATCCAAGTGGAATTTATCCCTGGGATATAAGGATGATATGACATATGAAAATCAATTAATGTGATATACCACATCAACAGAATAAAAAATAAAAATCACACAACTGTCTTAACAGATACATAAAAAACTGATTGAAAAAAATTAAACATCTTTGTAGAACAACCCTCAGTGAACTAGGAACAGAAGAAAAATATCTCAATATAATTAAAACTATATATGAAAATCCCAAGGATAGTATGTGCAATGATAAAAAACTGAAAATTTTTCCTCTAAAACTGAGAACAAGGCAAAGACACCTATTCCCCACACCTGTTTAACATAGTACCAGAAGTCCCAGCCAAAGCAACTAGACAAGAAAAATAAAATATAAAAGGCATACAAAATGGAAAGGAAAAAGTAAAATTATCCCTGCTTGCAGATGGCATAATTTTAAATACAGAAAACGCTGAAGATTGCTTTAAATACTGTTAGACTTAATAAGGGAGTTCAGTAAAGTTGCAGGATTTAATATCAACATACAAAAATCAGTAGCATTTTTATACCCTAACAATGAACTATCTGGAAAAGAAGTTAGGAAAGATTTATATACTGAAAACTACAACACACTGATACAATAAACAAGACACAAACAAATGGAAATAAATCACATGTTCATGGGAAGGCTTAATATTGTTAAAATGTACTTATTACTCCAAGTGATCAACAGATTCAATGCAATCCCTAAAAGAATCCCAAATGCATTTTTTTACGGAAACAGAAAAACAATTCTACAAACCATATGAAACCATAAGAGACCACAAATAGCCTAACCAATCCTGAAAAAGAAGAACAAAGCTGAAGGCATCACATTCCCTGAGTTCAAAATAGATTATGAAGCTACAGTAATCACCGTACTAGCGTAAAGGCAGAAATCTAGAGCCATGGAACAG
>PVJI01032160.1:0-12472 GCA_004026765.1 Micronycteris hirsuta
GGTAGGAGGATGTAAACTCTGTTCCTCCTATCTCGTTGCCATCTTCTGCTCCCCTCTAGATATTAACTCTTTATCAGATATATCGGCATATATGTTCTTTCACTCTGTGGGTTGCCTTTCTATTTTTGTCAATGTTTTCCTTTGCTTTGCAAAATCTTTTTAGTTTGGTGTAGCCCCATGTGCCTACACTACAAGGCCATAGTAATCAAAACAGCCTGATACTGGCATGAAAACAGACACATAGATCAATGGAACAAAATAGAGAGCCTAGAAATAAACCCACACTTTTATAATCAATTAATATTTGACAGAGGAAGGAAGTACATACAAATGGGCTAAAGACAGTTTATTCAATAAATGGTGTTGGGAAAATTGGAGAGATATGTGCAGAAAGATGAAACTAGACCACCTTCCTACACTACAAACAATAATAAATTCAAAATGAATCAAAGACAACTGTTAGACCCAAAACTATAAAAATCATAGAAGAAAACATACACAGCAAAATCTCGGAGATTGCTCGTAGCAGTATGTTATTTGTTCTATCTCCCCAGGCATGGGAAACAAAAGAAAAAATATATAATAATCTTTCTTATAAGCTGAATCTACCCTTAGAGTTAAATTTTTCTTGGCAATCTTTGTTCTTTATTCTTGTACTGGAACTTCAAGATCACTAACTCATTAGAAATACCTTTAGGATTTTGAATAGAAGTACATGGAATTTATGGAATAATTTGGGAAGAATTATCATCATTATGTATTGAGGTTTATTGTGTTAACTGGGTATACATTGCATAGCTTTTCTTTATATCCTTTTAAAAAAGATTTTATTTATATTTTAGAGAGAGGGGTAGGGAGGGAGAAAGAGAGGAAGAGAAACATCGATGTGTGAGAGAAACATTGACCATTTGCCTCTCTCAAGCTCCCAGCCAGGGACCTGGCCTGCAACCCAGGCATGTGCCCTGACTGGGAATTGAACCAGAGACCTTTTGGTTTGCAGGCCAGCGCTCAACCCACTGAGCCACACCAGCCAGGCTTCTCTATATTCTTTATTAAAGTTTCATAACTCCCTTTGTTAGATTTTCCTAAATATTTTAAATGCTTTGTTGCCTTTGTAATATGTCTTTCAAAAATTCCTTTGTCTAGCCCTGGCTGGTGTAGCTCAGTGGATTGAGTGCAGGCTGGGAACCAAAGGGTCCTGGTTCGATTCCCAGTCAGGGCACATGCCTGGGTTGCAGGCCAGGTCCCCAGTGGGGGCCATGTGAGAGGCAACTACACATTGATGTTTCTCTCCCTCTCTGTCTCCCTCCCTTCTCCTCTCTCTAAAAATAAATAAAAATAAAATCTTAAAAAAAAAATTACTTCGTCTAATTGATAGTGATATAGAGGAGTAATATTTATGTATGTAATTGTTCTAGGTCTATTCATATTTTTCTTTCTTTTTTGGTCCATTCATAAGGAATATTTTTCAGGGAAACTATTCATTTTGTCTAATTTTTCAGTGTTACTCGTATAAAGTTCTTATTTTCAAATTACTGTATACAGTTGTACTTTTTGAATATTCCTCGTACAAGTCCACTCCTAATATATTTATTTGTGTCAGGATTCTTTTCTTTTTCATGTTATAAGAAATTTGTCTATTTTATTATTCTCTTTTGAATAATTCATATTTTTGTTTCTTTGATTGTTCTTTGCTTTGTTAATTTTGCTTTTGTTCTTTGCTTTTATTAATTTTTGCTTTTATGTTTTTTATTCTTCTACTTTCTCTGAGTTGATTTGTTTTATTTTTTTCTCCTGACTTGTTGATTTATATTCTTCACTCAGTTAACTTTTACTCTTTCTTCTTTTCTAATATATTCATTTACTATACTATATATTTCTCTCCAAATATTGCTTTAACATTATACCATAACTGTTGATACATAGTATTTTATTATCTTTCACTTCTAATATCTATTACAATATCATCTTTGACCCACAAATTATCTTGAAATATTAAAAATGTCTAAAATTTGGAGGATAATTTTTGTTATTTATGTCTAACTTTATGACAGTGTAGTCAGAGTATACTCTCAGTAGGACAGGGATTTTTAGGTATGTGCTGATATTTGTTTTGGGGCTTAGTATGCAAAAAATTTTAAAAAGTGATGTTTGCTTGAAAAAATGACTGCCATTCAAATCTTCCATGTCTTTATGACTTTTAGATCTGTTTATCAATTACTGAGGGCAATATGCCGTGATCTTGTACTATGATTGTGGATTTGTTAGTATCTTCTTGTAATTTGGTCAAATTTTATTTTATATACAAGGGAAATTGTGTTATTATGTAATCGTTATCTGTGTATTTATTGATGGCAAATAATATTTTAAAAATGGACAGTAATGATATAAAATTTCCTTACATAATAAACTTAATTGAGAAAGTTTTTAAGTGTATGATGGTGTTGTAGTGAGTAACTGTGAAAGAAAGTCATGCAGGTGGCAGCGAAGGCTCAGCAGCAGGCCACTGTCCCACCGCCCTCGCGGGCCACCCAGCCACGGGGCAATGTTCTGGAATCACTATTTCCAGCCCAGACCCCTCTCAGGCTTCGGTTCCACATGTCCAGTTCCTCCCTTGTCACTTCCACCTGAATGTACCACAAACCCTTCATACTCAGAAACACAGAAGTGAATATTTTTTAAAAAACTTATTTTTCAGTGACAGTTGACATACAATATTATGTTTTTATGACATACAATAATAGTTTTAGGTGTACAACATAGTGATTAGACTTTACATAGCTTACAAAGTGATCACCCCAGTAAGTCTAGTATCCATCTTATACCATGTATGGTTATTACAATTTTACTGACTATATTTTCTATGCTCTACTTTATGCCATGTGACTAATTTAATAAGGCTCTGAGAAGTTAATTTCCTATAGCTTTTCCCTCCCTTCTGTCCCTAAAACACTATCTCTCCTGGTTCCTTATCTTCCCAGTCAGCCAAACTAGACACTTCAGAACTCTGTCTACATGCACATCGAAAGACAGAATGGGTTCCATCTATTTACCTCCTTCATATTTCCTGTATCTACCCTGTCTTCAGCCCGATGCTGCAGGCATCCTCAGGCCCTTGCCATTCCTCCTCTGGACACTCGTGATCTCCCTTTACCCTCCCTGTCTCTACAGTGGTGCCTTCAGACCTGCTCTCCACATGGCACTCCATTAATTGTTCTGCACGCAAAACTTCCTTTGTCTCCCTCTGCTTTACACTCTTGGATGGCTCCTTATTGTTTACAGGATAAAGTCAAATCTCTGTGTGATGTGGCCCCACCTGCCTCTCTCACCATTCCCCACCCCCACCCGTGCTCGGTGCCCCAGCCATAGAAACAACATATTGTTCTCAAATAGTGCCAGGCTGTTATATGTTTCTGGAGATTTCTCAGGTTGTACCTTTTCTCATGAATACATTTGCCTTTGTCTACTACGCAAACGCTGCAAGATTCAGCCCAAGTTTCATCTCCCCGAAGACACCCTCTGGGCAACCCCACACAGTAAAACTGACCATTCTTCTTTTTGTCCTCTTTCTTTCCTAGCTGGGCTCACCTGGTTAGACTCTAAGATCCTTGAGGATAGGAACCGTCTCCAAATCATTAGTCTTGTTTGTTGGATGAATGAAAAGTGAGTACTTAATGTGAAGACATCTCTAGCCTCAGAGCCAGTTGGATATTGAATCTTCAGAGCTCGCCTACCTCTTTCTGGAGGGGGTTGAGCTGCCTCTGGAATTCCAGCGGCAGTGCAAGGTGAGAAGAGCTGCGTGTTAGCTCCTCTCTGGTGGTGAGACTGGGAGTGCAATGTGTAAATGCTGAAGGATCTGCACAGGACAGGAGAGCTTGATTAAATGATGTCTTTTAAAAACTTATAGGACATTCAGTTTTTTTTAAAGAATGTTTGTTAATTGTTCAAATGCACTAGTAGTCTTTAAAATCATTTTATTATCATTTTCTCTAATAAGCTAAGTTCTAAAAAAGAAGGAAAGGCTCATAAATGCTTTGTTAAATAAAAAGTGTTACTGCCCTGGCCGGGCAGCTCAGTTGGTGAGAACATGTCCCAATACAACAAGGTTGCTGGTTTGATTACCAGTCAGGGTCCATATAAGAAGCAACTAATGAATGCATGGGTAGGTGGAACAACACATCCATGTTTCTCTCTCTCTCTCTCTCTAAAAATTAGTAAATTAAAAAAATTAAAAAGTATTACTTATGACACTAGTCTAATTTTCTACATCATTTTTAATATCAAAGGAACTTTTGTTGAAACATTTTCTCATATTTACTTTCTCTTTTAAAAAAAATTTTAAGCCCCCATATCCCTACCTCTCTCCATAGATTTAGTTCCAATAGATTTAAGGAAAAAGCAGCATTTAGAAGAAACATCCAGAGGCATGGTCAGGCTGAGAATCTAACCACAAATCAGGCAAAGAAAGGCAAGCAGAAAAATCTAAAAATATGCCCTTTGTTTTCCTCTGTTAGATTTAATCCAGGTCTAGATTGGAACACGAAGTCGGTATCAGGTAAGCACAGGGCAGCCTTCCCCAACCACAGTTCGCTGAGCAGCACTTCACCAGCTGTTCAGTAGGTGTTTGAGACGTAACGACCTATAAATTGTTCCTCCAAAGCACACTGACAGCTCTGAGAAGTCCTGCAGGAAAAACCAGTCTACCTGTGTGTTTAACGCAGCCTTTCCCAACATTTATTTGATTATAAAATCATTTTAATTCTTATATGGAGCACCTATTAACATGCTGCAGAAACTAATCATTTGGATAAAAATAGGATAAAAATAATTTGATTTGAGGGCAGATGTTTCACTTAGTAAAGATTGTTCTGAAGTGGTAGAGAGTTAATAAACATCTTAAACAACTTGAAAAGCAGTGTCAGAAGATTTTTAAAATGCTGTCAAAAAACTCATAAAATATACATTATATTGTGTAACAATATTGTAAAATGCGGTATGATACATTAAAATCACTAGATTATTATGCCCCATTACCCTATAATCTTCTAATCAGGTATTTATACATTTTACATTGTATTTTCAAAATGACTCCTGTAACAAATATTATGCTTAAATTGTACAAGTATGCTCTAACTCTAACTATGGAGTATTCCACGAAATAAGTAACAGCTTCAGATAATGAGAGTATCAGAGCAAAAGAATGATGAAAAATTATAGCATCACAGAACTTTAGAGCTAAAAGAAATCTTAGGGATAGTTTTAATTTAATCCCCTCATTCTAGATAAAAGAGAATTGACAATCATTTATGAGGTTCTCAAGGAGAAGAAAAGGTGGCCAAAGTGTGGAAAACATAGGGGGCCACTGAGGACAGCATTTTTTTTTTTTTTAAATGCAAGAGGTAGCAAGAAGAAGTCAAGTGCTCTGGAAGATGAAGTTAGAATTTCATGAGAAGGAAGTCTGAACACTCGGTTGTAAAGACGGTTGACATCCTTACCTGGGTCAGTGAGAGGCACGAGGAACTGCCCAGACAAGCAGTGTGCCCAGCATGAGACAGCCACCTCAGCAAACAACAGGCTGGGAAAGGGAAGGGTCCTGAAGCGAAGAAGCAGTAAGACAGTGACTTGTATTTAACTGATTGCTCATTAGTAATAACTCCCTAAAGTCAGTCGAACAGTCGTCTTCTCTAAAAAGAGTTCTGCTTACCTAGAACCCCACCAGGATCTGAGTCAGCCATATTAATTCTCCACAGAATATTCTCTAGGGCCAGGGTGACTGCATCAGAAGCTGGCCATGGGGTCAGACTTCAGACAGACAGCGTGTTCACTCACTGTAAGTATTTTAAACGTCTCTATCAGAGAGCAGGTTTGCACATCTGTTAAATTCAGTGGCTTAATTTTTGATGCAGGATCCAAGCAAGTTTCACACATTGCAATGGGTTTATGATTTCTCAAGTCTCTTTTGATTTGTTCGTTCCTCCGCATTTTTTCTTCAATTTTTGTTATTGTTGAAGAAAAAAAGTGGCTTGTCCTTCAGAGTTTTCAAAGCTTGGATTTTACTGCTTGCATCTTTAAGGTGTCCTTTAACATGTTCCCCTGACTTGTGTGTTGGTAACTGGAGCACACTTGATCTTTTGGAGGAGTCCAAAGTACTCTGTAGATTGTCTTGGTGGGCTCTTCCGTCAGGAGGCACATGGTGTTTGTCTGCATTTCTGTGATGTGAGCATCTGCTGATGATTATTGCCTTAATTCATTTGTCAATTAGAAGTTGCAGAGAGAGAATTTTCTTAGTCTACTAGTTATCTTCTTTTTTTAGCTTGACCACTTTTTAAAAAAATATATTTTATTGATTATGCTATTACAGTTGTCCCATTTCCACCCCTTTTTCCCCTCTGCCCCACACCGCCCTCCTTTAGTTCATGTCCATGGTTCATACACATAAGTTCTTTGGCTTCTACATTTCCTATACTATTCTTAACCTCCCCCTGTCTATTTTCTGCCTACAATTTATGCTACTTATTCTCTGTACCTTTTCCTCCTCTCCCCCTCCCACTCCCCTGCTGATAACCCTCCATGTGATCTCCATTTCTGTGATTCTGTTCCTGTCCTAGTTGTTTGCTTAGTTTGTTTTTGTTTTTGTTTTAGGTGTGGTTGTTAATAACTGTGAGTTTGTTGTCATCTTACTGTTCATATTTTTTATCTTCTTTTTCTTAGATAAGTCCCTTTAACATTTCATATAATAAGGGCTTGGTGATGATGAACTCCTTGAACTTGATCTTATCTGGGAAGCACTTTATCTGCCCTTTCATTCTAAATGATAGCTTTGCTGGATAGAATATTCTTGGATGTAGGTCCTTGCCTTTCATGACTTTGAATACTTCTTTCCAGTCCCTTCTTGCCTGCAAGGTTTCTTTTGAGAAATGAACTGACAGTCTTATGGGCACTCCTTTGTAGGTGATTGTCTCCTTTTCTCTTGCTGCTTTTAAGATGCTCTCCTTCTCTTTAATCTTGGGTAATGTCATGATGTGCCTTGGTGTGTTCCTCCTTGGGTCCAACTTCTTTGGGACTCTGTGAGCTTCCTGGACTTCCTGGAAGTCTATTTCCTTTGCCAATTTGGGAAGCTCTCCTTCATTATTTGTTCAAATAAGCTTTCAATCCCTTGGTCTTCCTCTTCTCCTTCTGGTACTCCTATGATTTCGATGTTGGAATGTTTAAAGATGTCCTGGAGGTTCCTAAGCCTCTCTTCATTTTTTCTGAATTCTTGTTTCTTCATTCTTTTCTGGTTGAATGTTTCTTTCTTCCTTCCGGTCCACACCATTGATTTGAGTCTCAGTTTCCTTCTCATCACTGTTGGTTCCCTATATATTTTCCTTTATTTCATTTAGCATAGCCTTCATTTTTTCGTCTAATTTGTGACCATATTCAACCAATTCTGTGAGCATCCTTACCTGTGTTTTGAACTGTACATCTGATAGGTTGGCTATCTCTTTGTGGTTTAGTTTTTTTCTGGAGCTTTGATCTGTTCTTTCATTTGGCCCATTTTTTTTTGGTCTCGGTGGGCTTGTTATGTAGTGAGGGGTGGAGCCTTAGGTGTTCACCAGGGCCAGGCAACCCTGTAACTGTGTTGTGATGCTGTCTGTGGGGGAGGAGTCTGGGAGGGAAGAATGACGCTTGCTCCGCTCTCTGCTGGTTTTCAGTCACTTCCCCTGCTACCCACAAGCATAGTGGTCCCTTCTAGTGCTGATTTCCAGGTGGGTGGGTTTGTATACATTCTAGGACCCTGAGGGTCTCTCCAAGAAACTCTCCTGTGAGGCTGGGAGTTTCTCCTGCCACGTCAACTCCCACAAGTGTTTTCATTCAGAGGCTTTGAGGCTTTATTTCCCAGCGGTGAAGCCCTGGGTTGCAGGTCTGTCTCGCTCCCCAGTTGTTCTTCCCAGTTTATCTGCACACGAATGTGGGATCGCCTGCTCTGCCAGTTGCCACCTTGCCGGGTCCACCAGCCGCCGCCTTGCTTCGAGTCCTCCCCTCCTGGCTGTCCATCTCTGCCCCTCCTACTGGTCTGAATGAACATGTGTTTAACTCCTTAGTTGTCAGACTTCCACAAGTTTGATTTTCTGTCAGTTCTGGTTGTTTTTTGTTTTTAAATTGTTGTTGTTCTTCTTTTGGTTGTGGGAGGAGGCACAGTGTGTCTACCTATGCCTCCATCTTGGCCAGAAGTCCTCTAGCTTTATTACTTCTATAAAGAAAACATTTTCCTCATCTACTATTTGTTTATTGTTTATATGGTAAAAGTGGCATAAATGCTCAATTCTTTCCCTTTATCAGTTTTGTTTTTCAATGAGTTTGTTCTCTAGAACCCTCCAACTGTGACTAATAAGTTATGATATTTTTTACTAGCATTATCACTTATGGTTTTACATACATTAAAAACATTTTTAAAAAGTTGAATCTGTGGCTGCTATTACTCTCTTTTAAACTTACATTGTGCCTAGTTTCATCAGTGGGAGCATATTCAAGTTAGCACCTGAGTCCTTTGGACATGACCCCAGTAGTCTCTGATAGCTTCTTGGTTTCAAGATATGGTCAGATGTTTGGTTTACCATCAGCACAGGCCTGGGCCCATTTGGATGATGCTTCATATTATTAGGCACTTGATTTATCCTTGGAAGGGATAGTTTGAAAAAGTAAATGGATATAACTTCTAGCTCAGGCTCTAGGAGGAACTGTGGATTCAGCAAATTTCCAAGTGCTCTTCTCATTGGCTAAGGAAAACAAGTGCCCTCAATTAAGGGAAGTGAGATTACCCATCAGCCTGGAGCAGCACTAAGGCAATATACTGCATGGCAAATTACACATGTCGGGCAGGGGGTCAAGTAGAGTTACAGATGAAGGCACAGAAGTCATTGATCATCGATATGAATAAAGCAGGCAGCTCAGGTTTGCTTCACTATCCCAGATCCGAAGGTCTGATGCCGAAGTAGTCCATGATGCAATCACGGATGATTCCATCTGTGAACTGTACACATTATGGAACTGTCATATTACAGATAAAGAGTTCAGACTTGATTGACCCCTTGACAACCTTGAGAAGGAAGTGCAGACTCATTACATTAACTGCGTTCAGGCCATGGGTGAGAGTGGGGTCGGCTGGACCGGCAGCAAGGACGAATGAGAACGCAAACATGCACTGTTAGAGCCCGTGCTGCCACTGTGCTCTCTGGCCATGCTGGGAGTGGCAGGGATCCTCCTCCCAAATCTGCAGAGGCAAGTTCCAGGGGGTCTGGGCTCTTGGGCAGTTTTTCAGGGTCAGCACAGAAGGCATCTTTATGCCTTCTTTATTTTAGTAAAGGGGTAAAAAAAGGCAGGTTGCTGTCATAATCCTTTGCTCTCTTAATTCATCATCTTCATTTAAATGAGTTTTTAAAAATTAAAAATGAATGTAAAAACCCCTGAGTGCAAATGTTATCAGTACTCAGGTGAGGTGGAGACAGGGCAGAGCTGTAGACAGGCAGCCCCTTTGAATCTCTGAAGCACAGCAATGTGGCAGCCTTCTCATTCTCTCCCCTTAATTTCTTCCTAACGAGGAGGCCTTTCCCCGACCAATAGCTATTGTTCGGCAG
Organism: Micronycteris hirsuta; assembly: GCA_004026765.1. Lineage (NCBI taxonomy): Eukaryota > Metazoa > Chordata > Mammalia > Chiroptera > Phyllostomidae > Micronycteris > Micronycteris hirsuta. Next base: position 9,618 of record PVJI01032160.1, read on the forward strand.
AGGTCCCAGGGTGACTTCTTCCTCATTAGTCAAATTGTTCACATCTCAAGGGGATATGAGTTCAGCCATGTAGGATTGGGGGGACAGTGTGAAACAGACACCCTTTGTGGGATACCCTTTGTGGGAGCCAGCGTGGAGACAGCAAAGGCCCAATGCTCCCACTTCATCCTTCCCTGCGGGCAGGTCCTTGACCAAGTCAATGGGACGCCCCGGCTCAGGAACTAATGAGGTGGAGAAGCAGGGACAGTGGCAGCAGGGAGGGCTGGATCTGTGACAGTGGTGGTGGTGACCTTTAGGGACAGAAGGAGTGGGTTTTAGCTGTGGCCCTGGCAGCTTTGCTTCCCCTATTCCTGCCTGTTTTGTCAATGTGATTCTCTACTTTTCCTGGAGAATCAGAGCTACTCAGAAATCCTTTCGTATCTTGCATAATTCTGCCAGAATTGGTTGCTGTGGTTTGAAACCTGGACTGATCCTGGAACTAATTGCTTTCCATGAAAGCATTAATATTATGCCTCCCAAACACCTATCCTATAAACAGATTCTGAATTAGACCTCATCATGAACAGAATTACCCTCAAAGCTTGTGTTTTGTAAAGCATGTGGTGTTGTTGCTGCGGTGGGGTGTTGAAAACTGCCCCACAGGAACTGTCATGTGTCTTTAATGTCTGAGGAATGACTCTGCTTCAAGCTTTGGCTCTTCTCAGAGGGGCACTCTTCCTGCCAGGGGCCAAGGAGCACCTCTTGTCAACTCAGCTTGAGAGAAGGAAGATCAACAAAGAGAACAGCAACCCAGATGACTCACATGAGAATGACAGAAAGCTCAGCCTCAGAGCAACAGTCAGCATCTTGGAGGGAGACAAAGGTTTCCACAGGCAGCAGATAAAAAAGACTCAGTGTTTGATGTCTACTCCTTGAGTGACTTCACAAGCACAAACCAAGACCTGGTGCAAATTCCCTAACATAGACTGGCCATCTGTGACCAGTTGGTATGGAGCCAAGGCAAAGAAGATCTCACCAGATCAGAAACACCTTCCAAGTTTGGGTTAAGGGCCATCACCAGTTCCTTGGCACTGTAGATGCTCTGTAGGGTGAATCCTGGGACAATCAACAAGAAGATAACTTCTTGAGACTTCTGGCAAGATGTCAGCATAGGTGAATGCGCTGTGCCTCCTCGCACAACCAAACAATGGAAAAAACAGAAATTTACCCAACCAAAAACAGCCAGATCTGACAGAAAATCGAATTGAGAGGAAGTCCAACAACCAAGGAATTAAAGAAGATACATTCATCCAGTCTGGTGAGCTGGGAGGAGCAGGGCGGAGGGAGAGCGCTAGGCGACCCGTGGCGAGCTGGTGAGCAGACGGCAGGACCGCAGTTGGAGGGGCGGTTCCCGCGGGGCTGCAGCACACTGAGACGGGAGTGCCTGACCTAAGCTCCGCCAGCGCCTGGCTCATCCGGACCCAGCGGGGCCAAGACTGGTGGACCGGGCAGGTCCGCATTCGCGGGCAGACAGTCCGGGAGAGAAAGCAGGGCGCAACCCATCTGCGCAGATTGAGAGCACCTGTGGGGGTGGAGTTGACAGCGGGAGGAACTACCAGCCTCACAGGAGAGTTCATTGGGGAGATCCACAGGGGATTGGAGCTGTGCAGCCCGTCCACCGACCCCGGAGCCAGCACAGAGGGGCTCGAATTGCTTGCAGGAGGCAATGTGGGTGCAGAGAGCGGAGAAGGCGCCATTGTGCTCTCAGGTCCTGCCCCCACAGGCTACGTCACAACACAGCGACCCTGAGTTTCCCTGGTGAACCCCAAGGCTCCACCCTCCTTACAGTAACAGGCTCACCGAGAGAAAAAAAAATGGCCCAAAGAAAGGAACAGATCAAAGCTCCAGAACTAACTGACCAAGAGATAGCCAACCTATCAGATGCACAGTTTAAAACCCTAGTAATCAGGATGCTCACAGAATTCAACAAAAAATTATCGAAATTGCTTGAACAAATGAGGAGAGATCTGCAGGGAACCAATAGGGATAAGAAGGAAACTGGGACTCAAATCAACAGAGTGGACCAGCAGAAAGAAAAAAACATTCAACTAGAAAAGAATGAAGAAACAAGAATTCAAAAAACGGAGGAGGGGCTCGGAAACCTCTAGGACATCTGTAAACGGCCCAACATACGGATCATAGGGCTGCCAGAAGGAGAAGAAGAAATCCAAGGAATTGAAAACTTATTTGAACACATAATGATGGAGAATTTCCCAAAGCTGTTGAAGGAAATAGACTTTTGGGAAGTCCAGGAAGCTCAGAGAGTCCCAAAGAGGTTGGACCCAAAGAGGAACACACCAAGACACATCATAATTACATTACCCAAGATCAAAAATAAGGAAAGAATCCTAGAAGCAGCCAGAGAAAAGGAGACAGTTACCTACAAAGGAATTCCCATAAGACTGTCAGCTGATTTCTCAAAAGAGACCTTACAGGCAAGAAGAGGCTGGAGAGAAGTATTCCAAGTCATGAAAGGCAAAGACCTACATCCAAGATTACTCTATCCAGCAAAACTTTCATTTAGAATGGAAGGGCAGATAAAGTGCTTCTCAGATAAGGGCAAGTTCAAGAAGTTCATCACCACCCAGCCTTTATTGTATGAAATGTTGAAGAGAGTTATATGAGGTATGGAGGAACATCAACAGGGGAGTGGTAGGGGGAGAGGGTGGGAATGGGGCACAGAACAAGTAGCATAAATGGGAGGTAGACAACAGACAGGGGGAGGTTAGAATAGTATAGGAAGTGCAGAAGCCGAAGGACTTATGTGTATGATTTATGGACAAAACTAAAGGGTGGGGAAAGGGGGGGCAAGGGGG
>PVJI01032161.1:0-12474 GCA_004026765.1 Micronycteris hirsuta
AAAAAAAAGAACTTATATGCATGACCCATGGACATGAACTAAGGGGCAGGGGTGTGGGTTGTGGAGGGAAGGGGGGTACCAGGCAGAGGAGGGCAAAGGGGGCAAAATTGGGACAATTGTAATAACATAATCAATAAAATATACTTTAAAAAAGGAAAGAAAAGCACTTATTTATTACTGATGAATCATGGCTGAATCGTAATAGTAATGGTATTAATGGTATTACAAAACAATTTGTGAAATAGAGCTCTGTTATGTTAAATGTAAGTTAACATTATGTATGTTAAGCCTTATTAAAATTATGTGGCACTCTAAAGAAACTCATACTAATCTAACAGAAAACTGCCCATTTTGAAATGTTGCTTTGGATAGCACTAAAAAGAATGGATCCTCTGGAAGGCAAATATGACTACAAGGGCCTAAATCCAGTGCCATTTTTCACTAACATGTAATTCCTCAACTCAGATGAAATGAAGACCAACTCAGAATGCCAAAGTAGCTGGTAACCAGCTTTAAGAATTTTCACATCCTTAGTTGAAGGGCATGCCTTCAACTCTGACTCAGGTCAGAGATATTTGCACTGGACAGCTAAATATTTAGCACAGTGAGGTCTCTCCTCTCCTCATTTCTCCCAACACCAGGCACTGAGAGGGTTCTTGTATGTTGGTTGAACTTGAGAAAATCAAACAAACATTCCTAGTGAGGAAGTCACAGGACCTCCACTTGAATGCTGACTCCACTTTCTTTCATTCAATTAAAAAATATTCGAGAGCCTACTATATGCTAGGAATTGTGACTACAACAGTGAGAAAAAAGATACTTTTTTATTTTAAGGAAAAGAGTACTATATTAAAAGTTATTCTCTTCAGGGGGCCATCCCTTAAAGAGAAATGATTCTCTGGAGCTTAGGCTGGGTAGACATCAATCAAACAATGCCGTAGTTATATAGTAAGAGTGCAGTTCTATATAAACAAATAATGATACGAATGCTAAAGTGTTTAAAGGTGAAGGTACCAATATCTTCGCAACTTATTCTAAAATATGTTTCAAAATAAGATGGAATGATGAATAAATAGATTAGGGGATGAACAGATACGCAGTAGAGCAAATACAGCAAAATGCCACAGAATCTAAAGAAGGAGTATATGGGCGCTCGCTGTACATGCTCCCCTCCCAACAGTTTATCATAGAGAATGCTTAAACACACAGGAAAGCTGAAAGAAGCGCGCTGTGAAACAGCGTCAGGGGAGGCAACCTACAGGAGGGACTGTTTTCTCTTTAGTGAAAAATTTAATCCTTGACCAACAGTTCCATTTAGATATTATAGATACCAAGAGGTGATCTCAAATCCACTTGAAAATTGGGGTTAATCAATTCAGTCACCCATATTTGCTTGTTTATTTTAGCTGACAATGAAAGAAAACATTCTACACTCAAGACACTGCGAACAGTGCCGGGTCATCCATTCACTCTGGCACTGCGGAGGCAGGGAGTCTGGGCAGCCACACACTGTCTCTGCTCATCTAGAAAATCAGAGTTAGTCATTCCTTCTCAAGCCGTCGGAATTAACTAGGATATTGCAAAGGATCGCATTTTGAAAGGTCCCTTCTTACCACTCCAACCTCATCTTGTTCCTGTCACTCTTACTCCCCATGCACCAGACATAACCTTTTCTTCAGTTACTCTGCGTTTAGCTAAACCAGCGCTATGCAATAGAAATATAATGCAAGCTACTTCCAGGAGCTAGATATGTAAGTCTTACATTTTCTAGTAGCTATATTTTCAAAGTTAAAAAGTTAATTTGAAAATATATTTTAACACAGTTTATCCAACACATGAACATTTCAATATATAAACAACATAAAAAGTTATTTTAAATTACTTTTTCAGTAGTAAATCTTCAAAATCTGATGTGTATTTTATACTTACAGCATATCTGTATGTGTACCAGTCTCATTTCAAGAGTTTTTGCCCTGGCTGGTGTGGCTCCATGGATTGAGCGCTGTCCTGAGAACCAAAGGGTCGCAGGTTCGATTCCCAGTCAGGGCACATCCTAGGATGCAGGCCAGGTCCCCAGTGGGGGACATGCAAGAGACAACCACACATCAATGTTTCTCTCCCTCTCTTTCTCCTTACCCTCCCCTCCCTCCAAAAATAAATAAAATCTTTTTAAAAGAAAAAAAAAGAGCTCAATAACCACACTGGCTAGTACACCATATTGAACAGAATAGCTCTAAACTTTTACTTTACAGGCCGTTGTGCATTTAAAATGTTCCCTCTGCCTGACATGCTCTATACCACACTCTCTGCATAACTAATACCTACTTATCTTACATGTCTTAGTTTAAGAACATTATGTCCTCATCTTATCACTCCAAAATTCTCTACATTAGTCCTTTATGACTTTTGTAGGACTTATCAAAACCTGCAACTAATTATCTGTACATTTAATACTTTTCTTTGTATTTCCCCTCTGGAACGTAAGCTTTATAAGAGAAAGGACAAGGTCTATTTCTTTATTCTTTATAATTGTACCTTTAGTACTAAGCACAAGGCTTGACACATAGGAAGCAATCAATAAATATTTGTAGACTAACTTAAAAATCAACAGAAGCACTGCAGAGACGTATTGATTTTGTACACTGTACATATAAAATAAGTGTGTTTTGACCCCTACTCCACCAGCCCATAAGTAAGAATATACTCCGCAGCCATTCCCAACTGGCCTTTACAAAGCATCAATTTCAGACAATGCTCTGGCAAGTGACAACGGATAGAAACAACATGATTTTTTTTGAAAGAGAACAAGATGTAATTAGCTTTTACCATTCTCCAAGGAATGAGGATTTTTTTTTTTTTTTTAGTAAAGGGAAAATCAAAGTAGTAGCATTGGTGAAAGTAGCACCCAAATGATCAGGGCCAACATCCGATTTGGGGGCAAAAGATAGGGATTTAAGATTCCAATTTGCAAACTCCCAGCCAGGTTATAATGGATAAACCACTTAATTTCTCTGCATCTGATGCCTTAAGGACAGAATTAAATTAAATGACATTGTATAGAAAAGTGTCTGAAAACAGTAAACCCTAATTGTCTCTAGCCTGCTTGGGAAATTTGGACTTTCAAAAAGTCTATCATTATGGCCTGGCTGGTGTAGCTCAGTGGATTGAGCGCGGGCTGGGAACCAGAAGGTCCCGGTTTGATTCCCAGTTGGGGCACATGCCTGGGTTGCGGGCCGGGTCCCCAATGAGGACCATGTGAGAGGCAACCATACATTGCTCTTTCTCCCTTCCTTCTCCTCTCTCTGAAAATAAATAAATAAAATCTTAACAAAAAAAAAAGTCTATCATTATGAATGTTTCCCCTTTGGTCATGTGGCTTTTTGCTTTAAGTTACTTCACAGATTATATAGATAACCTGAACTAATCAAGCAAAATCTATTCTGAAACCAAATAAAAATCTCACATTCTGGACTGGTCAAATTCCACATTGGAAAATGACCTTAAATGGAAAAAAAAAGTGTATAAAATAGTAGTTCTCCAACAAGTGATAAGGGGACTAAGAGTCCTTCCAACTATCCCAGGTTCCGCTCCACCCATCCCCCAACCTGGAAATTTAAATTTTGCTTCTCTATCCCACTGAGAATTCTTTCCGCAGTGAAACACTGTTACTGATGGACTAGGTCCCAGTGAAACACTGTAACTGATAATGTTCTAGTGCAGCAACTTCCAACCAGTGCACCAGTGTGCCAAGGAATTTCAGTCATTAGTTTATGTGCCGCATGAAATGAAAAAGGTTGAAAATCACTGTCCTAGGGTCCTACAAGAAAAGAGGGTAGGGAGGAAGATAGAAGAGAAAAAAAAAATTACTGTCATAAAATATCTGAGCTGGGAAGTTGGCATCAAAATTAATGTATCTATATGACAGCTAAGGAAAGCTGAGGTTCAGGGTGGTTAAGTGACTTGCCATGGTCACACAGTAACAATCATAAAAATAGCTTCACTTCCCAACTTAATCTCTCTGCTCCTAAAAGTTCTCATCTATAAAATGAATATAAATCTATAAAATGATTATTTTGAGGAGGAAATGAAAAATCAAAAGTAAAGTGGTTGACGCTGGGAAAGTCCTCAATACAAGACCAGTTGTGCCCTGACCTGTGCGTCTCAGCTGATTGGGGGTCGTCCTACAGAGCGAAAGGGCACCGGCTAGATTCCCAGTCGAGGCACATGCCTCTGCTACAGGTTCGGTCCCCAGCTGGGGCACATACGAGAGGCAATCGATTGTTGTTCCTCTCCCTCTCTCTCTCCCACCTTCCCTCTCTCTCTAAAGATAAATAAATAATTTTTTTTAAATAAAAGGTCAGTTATAATGAGGCTGATGATGTCGACTGGTTCCTGATCTCACTTATCCTTAAAGTAAACTGAGGCTGGGGAAAGGGGATACCCGAGAAACAGGGAAATCACATCCCATCCTTGTTTTTTAAGATTAGAAGGACAGAAATAAAGTGCTACCGCACGACAACAAAACTCCACTCTGACGGGTCTGCTGGGTTTGGTTTGCTTGAGTTTTTTTTTTAACCTTTTATTTTTCTGTATTCCCCAAATTTTCTATGAGAATCATGTATCACTTTCATAATAAAAGAAATATAAATACATTTTTAAAACAAGCAACAGAGGTTGAGTGAAGACACTCAAATTGAAAGGGTAACTACTAACTCCTACTAACTCTCCAACAATATTTTTTTTTAAGATTTTATTTATTTATTTTCAGCGAGATGAGAAGGGAGGAAGAAAGAGCAATGTATGGTTGCCTCTCACATGGCCCCCACCGGGGACCTGGCCCGCAACCCAGGCATGTGCCCTGACTGGGAATCGAACCGGGACCCTCTGGTTCCCAGCCTGCGCTCAGTCCACTGAGCTACACCAGCCGGGCTCTCCAACAATATTTTAGCTCCCTGGACCCTGGTTATCAACTCCTGGGGAAAAATTCATTTCAGTGACTAAAGAAAATCCTGGGAACTGCCCACAGAATCTTGGAGCTAAAAGCACTTTTATAGGCCGTGTAGTCCAAACTCTCACGAATAAGCAATATCAATCAAGCACTTTACAACTTACATATTGCTGTGCATTTATCTATGGAGCTCATCTGATGGTCCTCCCAAGACTGTAAAGGTACAGGACAGCTATGGTGTAATGGAAGACGCATGAGTCAGAAGAAGCAGCTCAGGAGTCAGAAGGATCTGGCTTCAAATCGAACCTTTGCTACACAGGCTCAGGCAATTCAATTACCTTGTTTTCTCTTTTACACAACAGAGGTAAAACAATACCTGTCCCAGCTAACCCAGAGAGTTGTAGAAAGGCTAAAGTGAGATAGTATCTGTGAAAGTACTTTGTACACTACATATAAGGCTCTCCAGCACCAGGGCCTTTCCTTCCTCACCGCTCTCACCCCTCCCCATCTTGCACCCATGGTCTAAGTGTACTAAACCAATCAAGGTCCCTTCTAGTCCTCACCGGGCTCACTATCTTACAGGCAGATCTTTCCTTCCCCCGACTCCTCCCCCTCCCCCCAACTGTACTTGATCAACCCCTGCTCATTTCTCAGAACCCAACTTAGGTGTCACTTCCCTTAAGAAGGTTTGCCAGGCTACCCCCGTTTCAGGTGCAGTAGATGCCTTTTCTCTGCCTTCACATTGTGCCAGAATATATCTCCAGGTACCATTTTTGTCTCCATACACACCGTACTATTGTCTATGGACATCGCTCTTTCTCAACCATGAACTTAGTGTAGGGCCAGGTATGATTCATCTCTTTCTTCGGAGCCCATGACAATTCCTGACGCTTAATGTGTTTGGCAAATCAACTTTAAATGAAAATTAAAACATTCGTTTTCATCTACTAGGTACATAAGACATTTATGCAAAATATAATATAAGGCAGTCTTTCTCAACAGTGTCTGCATATCAGAATTACCTATAAACCTTCAAAAAGAGAGATCCCAAGTGATTTTGATTAACTAGACTTGAGACACAGACCAGGCGATTTTTTTAAACATCATCATAGATGGTTCAAATCCATGGCCAAAATTAAAAACCACTGCTATATACAATTGTAGTCATAAAATTAAAACAATTCTACCTAACATCTATGTAGCTGAACATCTTACAATTCATTTTCACAAGTATTATTTCATTTTATCTAAACAACTTTGTGAGTTAGGTATTATTTCTTTTTTTCAAATGAAAAGTAAAGAGATAAATAAGTTAAATGTCCAAGTAGGTCTTTGTCTTATTCAAATTTAGTGCTCTCCCTTCCACATCTATCTCCTTCCCTAGAAAGCGACAGATATCACAGCTGCAACAGACAAAGTCCTATGAGGACAAGTGTTCGAATGAGCAAGACATTAATACCAGCTCTGTGGGGGCCAGGCAGAGAACAAAGAAAGCTGGGCCTTGGACATCTATGCAGGCAGATGAGGGTGGATGCCACACACACACTGTCTCTGTCATTTATTATCCCAAAAGATTCAAAAGGCAGATTCCATAAAGGAGGAAAGTGTTCTTGCCAGCCTCAGTTGGTATTTACATGACCTGAAAAGGAAGGGGACGGGGACATTGGAAAGGGAAGGAAGTAGGAAAGTGACAGAAGAAAGCCCCATAAACAAGAATGAACTTCCCAGTGCTGCATGCAAATTACCTCATCCTGGCTCCATGAGGAACAGCCAAGGCATAATGGATTTTTTATAACTAAGACTTAGATCAATTTTAGAGAATTAATCAATACCAAACAAAATCAAATAAGTGAGGAGTCAATAACCTCCGGTTCTTTCTAGACTTACTACTAACTATTCCTAGAGTGGGGAAAATCTGTGGGATCCTGGCACAGGGATGATTTCCCCATCTCCAAGACTAGAAGGATGGGACAGTGAAGGAAGTTATTCAGGGATATAGGCTTAACACAAGAGCAGAAAAATGTATCATGTTATGTTAATACATTTATGATGGCAAAGGGAAATGAATATTTAGGCACAAGTGACTCAGAATACTATATAAAGTCTGATCTTGCAGCTTCAGTAGAGAAGTGTAATTTGTCAGTCTGCAATATCATGACCATCTGACATAGAGTTTTATCAGCAATTATTTTTTTGTGGACTTCAATCAGGGTTTTCTTAGAGGGAAGAGGCTAAAGAGACTAGGAAACATTCTAAAGAGACATTTCCAGTGCATCATAGTTGAGTTTAATAGCATTTAAAAGGAAATATGATACAGTGGCAACAGTAAAGCACTATATTTAAATTCAAAAAATGTAGTTTTTAACCAATATTTAGTCATTTGCTAACAATGTGCCTTTGAGCAAGCCAAGATTTCTATGATCCTCGGTCTCCTAGCTCTTGTAAAATGGAAATACCTATCTCGCAGGACTGTTGTAAAGACTGAACAAAAACACCAGGGCAGATGTTAGTCTTTTCCCTGTAGGAAACATAAATGTAAATGCATGTAAATCTGTCTTCACCGATCTTTCTGTGCACAAAAGAGAGCAGGCTAAATGACGAACAATTTTATTTTAACTCTCTCAGCAATAACTCGCCAAACATCGCTACATCCTCTGTTTGGAAAAATTACAGCACCTGGGTAATGAACATAACACACCACCGCTCGGATCAAGTGGCCAGCGACTGAAATTGACGTCTGCCACTTCCTTTCAGCACAGCCTGGAACAAGTTCGCTCTGCCAAGCTGAGCCTCACCCTCCTTATCCATGAAGGAGAGGTACTGGTAATCATCTTACATGCTGATTTCAAAGACGGGAGAAAACATCTCGCATAACGTCTGGTACATAACAGGTGTGCCATAACCGACTGTTAATTAATATGTGTGTTAAAGAGAGAAGTTTAAGGTTACCAAAAGAATATACTGTTTTGTATACCAGCTAACAACTAGCTAACCGATTATACTTTTCAAAGGTTTCTTTATATTCGATATTTTATTTACTTGCTTCATAACTTTGCAAGCTGGTCATACGACCTTTTACTATTCCCATTTTACAGGTAGAAGAGGGACAGGGATAAAATTACTTCCATAAAGTCACACAGTAGTACAGAAACTCAAGTTCATTCTCCTGACTTTATCCTGGATTCATTGTCCCCTCTCCCCAAATTACATTATTTTTTAGGAATTAAAATGACATCTATGAAACAGTATATTCTTTTGCTAACCTTAAACTTCTCTCTTTAACATACAAAAAAAAGTGTATTCCCTACTTTCTGGTTATGATTTAGAAAAATAAAAAAAGAGAAAGGAAAATTCATTAAAACCAGAAACCACAAAATTGAGAATTAACTCAGATTAGCAATTGCTGATTCTACCCTGATTTTTTTTGTTTTCCCCAACAAAGCCATTAACCTCTTAATTAAAAAATTTTATTAAAGTCTGCTTATCAAAATGTTCTTATTTGATAAATTATTCCTAAATGGAGGGGGGAGTTAGAAAGACAGTTTTCCCCCATCTTTATGAGCATACATCATTTTCTTACCCCTCATTTTATCCCTTCATTTCAGGGCTTACCACACCATGTTGGGGTGCCTTTAACTACTTAAAGACTTGAATTATCTGAACACGCTGTCCCAGCCTGAGGCCTGGCACATGGCAGAGAGGGACTCAATAAATGTTCATAAATAAATGATGAAGAAATGAACAAATGCAGCCAATCTCCAAGAGGGAAGTTGGGAAAGGAGAAAACCGGATATTGTATCTAAGGGCTAATAAGAAAGTGAAAGAAAAAATATCTTTAAAGAGCTTCATAAGAGAGAAAAACCTTCGTGTCGAATCAAACAGGCCCTTGTGTGGCTTTGAGTATCACTAGAGAAAGACAAAACCACAGGAGATCCAGAAGAAACAGTTTCGAGTTAAAAGGCTCAAAAGTTAGGGTGCTTATTTAGACTTGCAAACCAAGTTGCAAATTCCTAAGAATCCGGGCCTAGGATATTTCAATGGCAGTTTTCAGGTCCTGATCAGAACAAAAGCCAAAAAATCCTGAAGGTTTGGTGGAAAAGACAGATATTAAAGGGGGGTGGGGGGGTGGGAAGCCCAGTCTAAAATAAATCCCAGAAAAATGTTAGAATCCACTTGGATTTTAATACTAAAGCATGGTTCCTCTTCATTCTGAAAACTACTCTTGAATAAAACCCCAATGTGGCAGCTGGCAGTAAATGGGACTTAATCTTCTTATTCATTCAACAAATATCTAAGAGCCTGCATACAGTCACTATTCTAGACACTGAAATTAAAGCCGTGAACAAAACAGACAAAACCCTCTGCGCTCAGGAAGCGTTCAATCTAGTGCCGAAAGGTGGACAACAGACAGGTGGAATGGAAGGGGACGTCAGGCAGCACGTACTCTGAGAAAGGTGGGAGAGAGTGAGCGGCTGGCAAGCAGCTAATCTCAGGAAAAGCAGATCTTTTAACCCAGTGGCTTTCCAACTTTATCAAGTATCGGAATCACCTGGAGGGCTTGTTGAAGCAGAGGTTCAGGGCCCCACCTCCAGAGTTTTTCATAAGTAGATCTGGGGTGGGACAAATAATCTGCAATTCTAACCAATCCCCAGATTACACTGAGCTGCTGGCGGAGGGACAGCACTTAGAACGGTTACAACCCCAAGGAATCTGGGTATCGTCTGTCTCCAGGGCTTTGACTTGCTTCTCCATTCATACACTCATTCATTTCAAACACTTACTCAGTGCAAGGAACTCTGGTAGACCCTAAAACTAAATAGATCCTGCCCTCAGGAAATTCACAGGCTAATGGAAAAGGCAGGTATCAACTCAAATAATTGCAGTAGTGGTATTGAGAACTAGAAGAGTGGTCTGTAGAGGGACCAGACAATGAAGAAGCAACTCATCCTAGGGAAGCAATAAAGGAGAGACTAAGGGACTGCCACTTCCCAAATGGCCAACAAGCCTTTCTCCACAGGCAGGTAGAAGGTGGGAGGCCAGCATTCCAGGGAGAAGGAACAGCACAAGCAAAAGCAGGGATAAGAAAGAATATGGCTGGGGAGCTATGCAAAGTGAAGCTGCAAAAGTAGGCAGTCGGCTGATCTCCGAAAACTTCTTATTCAGGTTTGAGTTTGAAAACTTACCTTTAGGTAATGACTAGTCCGGGGTATGGAAAAATGATGTGATGAGTTTTGTTTTACAAAGATCTCTCTGGGCACATGGTATCCTCCTTTCAGAAAGCACTGCTTCCCCCAAGCCCAGCACAGGGCCTCATAACATGCGCTTAGTAAACATGTATTGAATTGAACTGAACTGAACAAGCGTTTTATCAAGGGCTGTCTTAACGGATGTGTGGCAGATCACCATCTTCCCTTCAGGACTCACTTTAGCCAGAATGAGACTTGTAGAACAGGCCCAGCAGCCTCGGGCCTTGCACCCGACTCCCTGTACAGCTGGAATCCCCCAGAGATTAGAGCAGGCCTTCATCCTTTACTTGTCTGCCTCACCCAGTAGACTTTGAGCTCTTGGAAGACAGGGAATATCTTAGTAGATAGACTCTGAATCCCCATCGCCCTAGCAGGAGGCCTGAAACACAGCAGCTCTCCAGGAGTGCAGGGTCAAGGAATGTCTGAATAAGCAAATTAGCCAGATAAACCCACGAGCTTATACAGGTAAGGATATGGATCAGCTCCAGAAAATGTTTCAGGGTCCATATTCCCAAAACCCTTTTGGAGAAGCAGAGGTTCTAGGTGAGGGGAGGTGGGTTTCACACGCACCAGACTGATTGCCCAGACAGAAACAGCAGCAGCAACAGCGTGACAGGTGCTGCGGGGAGTCCTCCAGGCCTCCGACGGCTCCAAGGAGGAGCCAGATTTGCCCGAGAGGAGTTTGGGGGTGGAGGCTGGCAAAGATTTCAAAGTGGGGAGAAGCAGGGATTCTTCAGGGGTCTTGAAAGCTGAGTAGGTGCTCATTGACAATTGACACCTTCCTGTTTCTAGGGCATCTTTACGGCTGGAACTTTACGGCTGGAAGTGGCCTGCTCAAGGTCACGTAGGAAGGAGGTGAAGTCACAGGTAAGATCGATGAGGCATCTGTGTACTGTTGGCTCCCGTTTTCTCCCAACAACACTGAGAAAGCCCAAAAGCACAGTAGGCAAAATTAAAGACTTTTCTCAGCAGCAATTCTTAAAGGCTAGACTAATGAATTTGAATTGTTGTTGGTAACCATAGTACCAACCCTTCCCTTCACTTTGCACAATTCCGGTGGAAAAAAGCGTAAGACAGTTATCCGAGGAGTTTAACAAGCTCGAGCACCTTGCTCCCTACACCCACAACTTCTCAAATATTCTTCCAAAAACACTCCCACCGATGTCTGCGGTGAAAATATTCAAGACAGCAAAGGCTATAATAATCGTGTCTTTTGAAATGAAATTAATGAACATAAAATAATCCTCCTCTCCCTGTTTGGCTTTAACGCCACAAGTTACTGAGTCGCCCGGGGGTGGGGGAGGGGCTGCAGAAGTCGGGCTCCATCGAGTCGAATTCTTGAAGGAGTTGAGCCCTACAGGTGATCGCCCCGGCCCGGACGGGGGCGATGTTCCCGTGCCGGGCAGACCGGGCGCCGCCGTGCTGGGCGCCCCGGCCGCGCGGGCCAGGCGGGGCGCGGGAGGACCGCAAAGTTCGGGAGGGAGCGGCTCCCGGACCCGAACCTGCCGGGGGCTCGGCCCGTCCCCCGCCCCTGTGCTCCCCCAGGTGCCCGGGCCCCCCGGAGTCGCAGACCCGCGGCCGCGCGGGCGAGTGCGCGGGGTCCTTTGTTGGCCCGAGAGGAGCGACCCCGCTCGCGGGGCGACGGCCCCGCCCGCTCTCACCTGGGGTCCCCGCACCCGCCGCGCGGAATGAATGGGCCCAGGCCCCCCACCGCGCGCCGCCCGCGCGCCCGCGCCCCCGCGGGCCGGCCCGGGGCGCCAGGGGCACCGGCGGGAGGCCGGCGCTCACCTTCCGCGCTCGCTCGGCTCGAGTCGGCTCCTCCTGCTCCTGCTCCTCCTCCTCCACCGCGGTGGCGGCGGCCGAACCCCGGCGTGTGCGCGAGGGGCCGCCTCACTTTCTCCCCGCCGCCGCTGCGCGCTCGGCGCCTCCCCCGCCCTGCGCGGCGGGGCCGGAGTCCCCTCTGGCCGGGGAGGGGGCGGGCGACGCGGGCGGAGGGCTGCTGCGGGGGGCGGGGGCGCGAGCCCGCTCGGGAGGCCTCCGGGCAGGAGCTGGGGAGACCGGGAGCTCTTTGAGGGGCTCCTGGGAGCGCGGAGCTCGGTGAAAGGGCGGAGGAGGGGGGAAGCGTCGGTGGGGCAGGACGGCAGAGCCGGCGAGGGCGGCGAGAGGGACGAGCTGAGGGGCGGGCGTGTGCGGGGGAGGCCGCGAGGGGCGTCTACTGTGCCGCTGGCACCTTGGGCTCCAGCTGCAGCCGCGGGCCCCGCCCGCAGCGGGGCTATTGTA
>PVJI01032162.1:0-12476 GCA_004026765.1 Micronycteris hirsuta
TGCATTTCTCACCTTTGCTTGTCTTTAACTGCATCCAGGTGTGTCCACTTCTTCTTGTCTATACGGACTACAAGCGGATAATTCGACGTGGAGTTGCACTAGCACTGATTGGCTCAGGACGCTACTAGGCTTTGCCAGCTTCTCTCCGGGATAAACAGGCTATAAAAGTGGGCTGGGTGAGTTCAGTGCAGACTCGTGGTAGGGTGACCAACCATCTCGAGGAGTTTCCGGGATGTAGGAGTTTCAGTGCTAAAAGCGGGAAGTCCCTGAAAAACCGTTTTAACATCATAAGACATCAGCACTTGGAGGTGCTTTGAGAAACGTCAACCAGAGGAAGACAATAGGAGCTTTGGCTTGGCATGCAGGCTGCACGGGCCAGAAATGCCCAGGCCACCAATGCACAATAACGCCCAAGCACTTGGGAGCTTGCGAGCTCTCGGTAAATAGCTTGCAGTTGCTGAAACAGGAGGGAAAGGGTGGGACTGTCAGCCACTGAGCAGAGGGACTGGCTTGGGAATGGGAGGCCCTGTGTCTTTGATGGCAGAACCCTTGCTGTGCTCTCCTGTCCTAAGAGGCTTCGGGAAACATGCAGTGACCTCAGGGGACAGAGTGACTCAGGTAGACTGATTTACCAGCTGAGTGGAAGACATTCCATCTCTTTCTCCTCTGGAAGGGAATCTGCTACGGATTTTGACCAGAAGAAACATAAACCAGTGTAGCTTCACCTAACTCTCCAGAGGAGACCAGAGTGTGTGCAGGGGTTTATAGGGTGATGATTCCTGCTGGGCTCTGAGCAGAACAATTCACAGAGCCCTTCCTCGGGTCTCCTCAGGTCATGTCATGGTGACCCTGTGACGCAGGCGGGGTTGGGCATCATTAGCATCAGGCGTTCACACAACGCCTTCCTGAGGGCTCCCCTTCTCAGAAGGCATCCCCATCATTAAGTGGCCCACAACTGTGCAGCCATCCCCCCTTATGCAAGGGGGGGGCACTCCAAGACCCCCGCTGGATGCTCTAAACCGCGGAGGCTTTCTCCACACTGTGCTTTCCTAACCACACGTACCGATGGTAAAGTTCCGTTTATGCGTTAGGTATAGTAAGAGGCCAGTGACAACAACCAATAATAAAATAGAACAAGTTTAGCCATGCTCTGTAATAACAGCTCCGTGAATACGGTCTCTCTCTCTGGTCCCTGATCTGATAACTGAGAAGGCCACCGAGGGATGGACTGACCAGCGAGGGGCAGGCACCACACGCCGAGTGGGCACACTGGACAACAGGGCGACTTAGTTCTGCAAGAACGAAATGCTCGGGCTGTTGAAGCTGACACAAGAAGGAAAGTGATCAAACATATAACACTCGTAAAGAAAACCATGAAGAGGAGCACGAGGCACTAAAAAGCCAAAGAAATACAGTACGCCTTTTCAAAAAATCCTCATCCGAGGACATTTTTTCCACTGCTTTTTAGAAAGAAACATCGATGTGAGAGAGAGACAGTGATTGGCTGCCTCCCGTATGAGCCCAGACTGAGAATCAAACCCACAACCTTTCGGTCACAGGATGACGCCGCCCCCCAACCAACGGAGCCACGCTGGCCAGGGCACAATGTGCCTTTTGAAACGACAAAGGGGAAAAAAAAAACCCTAATTGCTTAATAAATTACATAGGAACATATTTGCTGTTTTATGGTAATAGTAAATAAACATAATAAACTTTTATGTCTCTCAATTTATTTAATCCTAAAATTTGACCACTTGATGCTTGCAAACCCTGGATTTTAAGTAAACGAAAGTAATTAAATTTAGCCAACTTACATGACATTCTGACCAAGGAGTTTCAAGATAATTGATAAATACATCAGCTGCATAACAACCTTAGAATGACAAAGTCCAGAAAGATTCTAAATGCAGATGCTCTGGCTTTAGGGGAGGCTGAGAGGGGGACCCGGGGCCCAAGAGCAAGCACGGTGATAAAAGCGGTTCTCTGCTTCCCAGGACCGCATCGCTCAGTGCTGGGGGTCCAAGGAGAAAGCCGTGAGAAGCATTGATCTGTTCCTCAGTGAGACGATGGCCCAGGCAGGGGCGCCATTTAGCCAGTGACAGCGGGGCTCACCCAAAGATCACACTGACGATGTCTGAACAGCAAAAAATGACTCGGGGGTTGTTAGAATAACGGGGTGAACAATTTATGCTGCAATCTATCCCCCTTTGTTCTGTATGAAATACCTTTACGTTATTTCAAGGATAAAAGAAACATTGATTTCATTATTTCCATATTAATTTGTATTCCATACCAGTCACTGAATATTTTTAGTATCATCCTGGCTAGGAAATAGCAGAATAGGAGTTCTCAGCCCTGTTTTCTTTCTCCTCTTCCCCAACTTGATGTTCTGCGGGTGCCCGGGCATGCTGGAGAGGAGGAAGGAGGCCACGGCGAACACTCAGACCAGCACCCAGGTGCAGCCACGCTCTGCATGGGCCCTGTTGTCCTCGGTGCAGGCAGTATCAGGTGGCTCAGATGCCACCGGAACGTGAGCCGCAGACACCTTGACCCTTCACCCGCAGACACAGTTGGTATTTCTGAAGCCTCAGGAGATTCTCTCACATAACTGTCATATCATGTTTGTGCCTAAGAAAACTCAGTAGTTTTCTACTATCAGGTAACCCAGTCCCTATCCAAATCTCCCCAAATGTATAGGTTTCCCAAAGTCGAAGCCAGCCAAGGCTGCTGTGTCTTCTGTCATCTCTTTCCGTCCCAGTGGTCCCTCCGCCTCTGCGCCCCTTTGATTCCCCAACACGGAAAACTTTGTAGAAATTAGGCTGGGCATCTCATAGGATGTCCCGAGTTCTGGACACATCTGGTTGTTTCCTCACGACAGAGTTTAACTTGGGTTTCCTGCAAACTGGAAGTTGGGCCTGAAGACTTGACCTGACTCGGGTTAGAGAGTCGGCGAGACCACTTCGCAGGGGAAGCGCACGCATCACCATGTCACATCAGGAGGCCCTCAATGTCATTCTGCGTCCCTGTTTCTGTGGCTAAGACTGATCGCTTGATGAAGGGGCAACAGTGAGATCTTCCCACTGTGAACAGAGACGTTCAGCGCCACGGACCATGGAACATGGACAAAGTACATATTAGGACATTATTAATCCATCAGGGATAATCATGGTGTCGTGACTGGGCGAGAAAATGTCCTGTGTTTTAGAACTCCCTGGGGAGGACTGAGGAGCCAGCAGCTGGTCGGAGCGGGTGTTGGGAGTATGTTTTAGAAGAACACAACAATGAATCACACTCAAAAGAATGAGCGCAGGGTTCGGAGACGGTGACGTCAAGCATAGCTAAACCCTGAGTGCGGACTGGTAGCTAGTTCAAACCCAAATGCCACAGATGACTGTGACCTCGGTCACTGCCAAAGTATTCTCCTGCTCTCACAGCATACCAAGCAAACACCAGTGCAGATAACTTTATAGAACGTGAGAATATTCTCACAACTTCTTTAAAGGGAAAGACCATGTGCCGATCCTAACCTTCTACGTTTCACTCACACTTGTTTGCCCAAGTTAAAGTCACAAGTGATTTTCCAGAAAGGCCAAAGGATGAAGTTTGAAACAACAGCTGTTTGTAAAAGGTAGGTTTTGTTGAGTGGTGGTCCATCTCCTTCACGCACGTTTCCAAGCCTGCAGCAGGGGGCAGTTCTGGGGGCCACACCAGGCTTTGGGTTCAGACATGGCTGGCAGAAGCCCCTCCTGGCCTCAGAGGGAAACCCAATCAAGGAAAGAAACAGTACTCACAGGACTGCCTTTCAGGCTCTTCCAGGTTCCTCCAGCAGCCTGCACGGAACCCTCTGCAGATGATGGCCCTGGCTTCTCAGGGCACTCGACCTAAGAAGACATTAAAACAAAGTCTGGCCAGATGTCAAGCAATAGCTTTTGCAGTACTTTCCAGTTTGCAGAGGTATTTTTATGTTTCTCAGCAATCCCCTCAATCCTCCTATAGGACAAGCAGCATCACTCTGAAGCCCATTTTACAGACAAGACAATGGAGGTCCAGAGAGGCTCAGAGACTTCTCGAGACCACACAGCCACCACAGGGTGGAGCTGGTCGGAAATCACTCCCCCGCATGGATCTTGCCTCCGCGCTGTGCTGAGTTCATACCTGTCCTTGCGAACTGCGGGATGGCCCCCGCAGGCCTAGGTAAGAAATCATTTACCAAGGTTTTCAGTACAAGGGCAGTTCAAAGAAGTCAAGCTTCTTACTAGTGACCTCGCCAGACGACAATCTTTGTCTTTATCACCCGATTCCTGACAAACAAGTGTTTATCTACGCGGTAGTTTTATCTGGGTCCTTCCATCACTCTCCATTCACGCAGTGGCTCCGACACTCTGCGCCTGTGTCGGAGCCGGGCACTCTGAGACGCCTCAGTCCTTTGCCTGCCCTTGAGGGTGTCGCACCCACCGAGGAGTCAGACGTTCTGACTCTGACTCTGTATCACGTGCTGGATGCCAAGGTGACATGTGCAAGGTGCGGGACGGAGGTTTGAGCCAGGGCCTCAGGCTTCAGAGTCCTCCCAGGTGAGTCAGGAAGGTTTCCTAAAAGTGACATCTAAGCTGGGCTTTAAACAACGAGTAGGATTGTGATAGACTGAGTGGAGGGAGAACTTTTTAAAAATTCAAGTTGCATAAAATCTCTCTTGCTTCTGCCCTGGTTGCTGTGGCTCAGTGGATTGAGTGCTGGCCTGCAAACTGAAAGGTCACCGGTTTGAGTCCCAGTCAGGGCAACTGCTGGGGTTGTGGGCCAGGTCCCTGGCTGGGGAGTACCAGAGGCAACCGATCCAGGTATCTCTCACACATTGATGTTTCTCTCCCTCTTTCTCCCTCTCTCTAAAAAGAGAAAAGTAAGTAAAATCTTTTTAAAAAAATCTTTTCCCATCTCACATGTGCCAGGGATCTACCCTGGCCTTATTATTTATTCCTAGAGAGTGCTTACTTATGTCCCCAAATTCCTCCCACATTTCTGCAACCCGAAACTGTCTGAAAGGTGTTCTGGATGAGCCACATTTTACTACAGCTAAACCACATCTGTCCCTAATCAGTCAAGGTTAATAACTAATGGTCCCCAGCTCTACCACGCAGTGCCCACAACTGGCTGGCCACAGCGAACATTCCAAGCAAGTATGTATTTGCTTTGAAATCAAATACCTCCCAGGCTTGTGTGTGGATTGGACTATCAATGGTCTACACTGCCTAATACTTAATACAACAGAAGGTTCCCCAAGCAGGAAGTGCACGATCCTAAACTATCAGCAAGCAGGACACACAAATCTTGTAGAATTATCTGCAAGGAAATCATTCTTACAGTTTAAGACTCCAAAAATCCATTTTGTATTAAGTGCTTCTGCCTGAGAGGAGTATCATAAATAATTGCTCCAGTCTTGAATCACTTTCAATCTCAGAAGGCATTTCTGAAGTGTTTCTTGGGAATTTAGGAAATGGATTCCAAGCAAAGAAAAGTTGACTTGTCTCTAGACTGGAAAAAAACCAGGGTCCATGCCAAACAAACTGTAAGTACATAATTTCATTTGAAAATGAGATAAAAGTTAATGCAGTGAAATTAGCACCATCCACAAAGTTGGTCTTATATTGGCTACAAATCTAAAAAATTGAAATGTGGTGAGGAAAGAGACCCAGGGAACGAGGAATGTTTCCAGACCCTTCTCTGGGGTGGTGTGCATGGAAGAATTCACATAGCCAATGGCCTGCTGGTTCTGAAGTCTTTCATTATACAAACACATTGCGGAAAAGTTAGAAAGTACAAATAAATGAAGGATGAAATAAACATCACCCATATTGCCATGACCCAGGCACAGCCCTGTTAACGCCTTGGTGAACATCCTTCCTGACTGTTTTTTATCAAGAACAAAATGACATAAAATTTTCCCCAACAAAAACAGGATACCTTACGTACTATTTGGAAACCTGGTTTCCTTTTTTTAAAAAAGATTTTATTTAGCTTTTCAGAGAGAGAAGGGAGGAAGAAAGGGAGAGAAATATCAACAGGCGAGAGATAACACGGTTGCCTTTTGCTTGGCCGGCAGCCCAGGCATGTGCCCTGACTGGGAACTGAAGCAGCGACCCCCTGGTTCATAGGCCAGTGCTCAATCCACTGAGCCACACCAGCCGGGGCAGAAACCTGGCTTTCTTCATGTGGTATCTAGCCACCATCATTGCATGTCGAGAAATCATTTTGACTCAGGGTTGTCAGTAGCTGCAGACTACTGCTTCTGTGGATGCACCAAAACTTAACTGTTCTCTCATTAGCAACCGTTTCTGGTGTTTTGCTGTTAGAACAAAGTTCGTGCTGTGATGAATTTTCTTTTGCCGAGCCTGCACAAAAAGAAGGCCACTTCTAAACACCACAAGCTGGACCACAGGTAGCACGTGGCACTGAAGAGGACACTTCCCTGTAGACATGCCGAGGGCTCCCTGCTAAAAGCTGCCCCTTTTCCAGTCTCCAGGGATCAGTACCACCGATCAGAATGTGCTCGGTCCTGACTCTCTGCTGTATACAGGAGTCACAAAGATCACCGTTAAAAGGGAGACAGTTAAGTTGAATCCCAGGATTTTTCCCCAGTTAGTTTGTCATCGAGTTGAAAAGTAAACGTTCTCCGTGATTTGTGAGCACCACACTGGCAGAACCCGCAGCCCTCAGGCTCCCCGTCTTGCAGAATCAAGGTTTCGTGTGAGGAAAGGATGAGGCAGAACCTTGTACAAGAGTGAAGATCTTTTGCCCTGGCTGGTGTGGCTCAGTGGATTGAGCGCGGGTCTGTGAACCAGAGGGTGGCTGGTTTGATTCCCAGTCAGGGCACATGCCTGGGTTGGAGGCCAGGTCCCCAGTGGGGGCCAGGGACAGGCAACCACACACTGATGTTTCTCTCTCTTTCTCCCTCCATTCCCTTCTGTCAAAAAATAAATAAATGTAATCTTAAAAAAAGAAAAAAGATCTTTTGAGTAACTGAAATGAAACCTATAGTCCAAGCAAACCAGACCCAGAGCACGGCCAGTAACCACTACTTCTACTGTATTTTCCTTGTACATTCCCCGAGACTTCACCTCCTTAAAGTACGCGTTCACAAGACAGTCAATTTAAATCTTTTTATTAAAGCAGTTATTGTCACTGCCACGCTTCCCTCCCTCCCCCCAAGCACGCTGTGCCTGGAATTTTAAAATATATATCCCTAGGGTCTGAATGTTTGGGGATGAGATTTCCTTTATGTTTTGATCCTTCTCCAAAAAAGTCAACAACATGTAATTACACATTTCCAGACTCCTAAAAGAATCCAGTCTTCTCTTCTCCAGTTAGAGATGTAGAGTAGAATCTTAGAAGGCTACAATGCACATTTTATTTTTATTTTTTTTTAAGATTTTATTTCTTTATTTTCAGAGAGAGGAGAAGGGAGGGAGAAAGAGCAATGTATGGTTGCCTCTCACATGGCCCTCACTGGGGACCTGGCCCGCAACCCAGGCATGTGCCCCGACTGGGAATCGAACCGGGACCCTCTGGTTCCCAGCCTGCGCTCAATCCACTGAGCTACACCAGCCAGGTTACAATGCACATTTTAAAGTCCTCCTGAAAACAGACTGTCACCTTGGATTTTGGAAGAGATACATCCCTCAAATTGACCGGGCCCCAGAGCCCCGGGGGCCGCGGCAGCCAGCAGATCCTCGCACTCGGGCTGACTCTCGAGAGCTCGCTCTCAGGGCGCCACCTCGGTCATTGGGCAATCCAGGCTGAGCAGTCTCTTCAAACAAGGTCAGTTCGCATGTGAAAGGTGCCTTTTTGGAACTTCCTAAGATTCCATTTTACTCTCTCTTGACACCCAGTTCTCTTGGTAACCTGATACTGAACACATTCTCCTTGGGATCGGCAGAAACACTGTAGTAAGTTGTGTTCTTGGATTTTGGTTGAAACCAGTCTCACAGAAAAAAGGAGAAAAAGTCCATGTGGAGATGTATTTTCATGCCCTTTACA
Organism: Micronycteris hirsuta; assembly: GCA_004026765.1. Lineage (NCBI taxonomy): Eukaryota > Metazoa > Chordata > Mammalia > Chiroptera > Phyllostomidae > Micronycteris > Micronycteris hirsuta. The sequence goes on from PVJI01032162.1 coordinate 8,029, forward strand.
AAACTATTAAGTTTACTAAGAACTGCCAGAATGAGTAAACTGAGGCAAGACCTTGTTGGGTGCTGAAACAGACATTGAAACAATGGTACCATGATTAAATAAGCTTTTATTGTCACATTTAACTGCTTCGTCAGATACATATTGTAGACTTCAGTATGGCATAAAATAAAAATATATTCCTGAATGTCAAAATAGGATCGGGGAGATGGCAATGGCACTTAAAAGAACACGGAACTCACACTGGTGTGGAAGCCCTAGCAGGTCCTGACCCAACGAGCACATTTGCAGATAAGTGGTCTGTGACATTGCCAGTCAAGTGGCAGTGGCCTGAGGCCAACGGCAAGGGGACTAGAGAACACAGACCCCCGCCGGGTGGGCGTCAGAAGAACGGCAGTTTCAGGGTTTCACTTTCAGTCCCTGCGGGCTTACCGAGGACTGGGACGGCGCCGCGAGGAAGCCTCACTTCTATAAAATGAAACTACTCTTCCGGAACCTGGACCGTGAGCCCCTTTGACAACTTCCTCATTTTCCCAGGTTTTAACTCGTCCAAAGGAAAGGCAGTTACGTTCCAAAGCAGTCACTTTGTGGGCTGACCTCGCCGTAAACGGGGGAGGGGGAGGAGGGGGCGGGGCGGGTCTTGTCATTCCCAAACCAGGAGTTCATGAATGTCTGCGGTGGTTTCACACATTCTGGGAAAACTAGAAAATAAGCACTAATTAAATAAAAATGTAAGTGCATCCCAACAGGAAGTCTCAACACATTCCATAATTATCCTCCAAGTGGCAGCTTAAAAAAAAGTATGGTTATTCAGATTTAAAACAAATATTTATTCCCCAAGATTCTCAGACCGCTTACGAAACATCTTTCCTCCACAAACAAAACCAACACTAGGACTTGCCAGAGGGTCCGCATAGTTGCATCCCTTACGTACGAACTCAGCTAAACCCACTGAGTCTGGAGTCAGTTCCGCACACCTCAGGTCGGGAACAGGACCCCCTTCTGGGACCCACCGCTCTGTGCCCTTCGTTTAAGACTCCAGAACAGACTGTGAATGTGGCTAGTGCAACACAGCAGTCACTGTAATTCCACAAAAGAAAAATAAGTAATTTATTTTATGACATACTTATTTGGATGATTACTTACTGGTAATTAGTATTTCTACATGTTTTTAAAGGCAACCATTTTAAGTGACAATACATATCAGGCTGGCAGGAAAAGTGAAAACGAAGCCTGCTCTTTGATCTCAGAGTCATGCAGACAAGAGAGGCTGCACCCGACTTGTTCCAACCAGGCTCCTTAGAGTGATCAACATTTCTCTTCCGGCAAAGAGGAGTTTGGCTCATCATAGAAAGAAGGGTCTTTGAAGGCTGCTACTAAACTCATTTCCCTTTGAAAAAGTAAATTTCAAGGCATGATAGTGCAAGAGGTAAGTTTTTGATTTATAGAACATTTATAGACTAATTGTGCTTAGTCTCTAATTACCAATTTACTTTAAAGAACAGAAACTACGCTGATAAGTTTCTCTTTGCCTAAATTTACCAGTACATCCATGAATCGCACCAGAATTAGGACAATGTGATTATCTTAATGATTCTGTGGTGACACCTGACACGGCGTCGGCAGGGGAGGCCCCTCGGAGGCGAGGCCCCTTCCAGCTGTGCCCAGGACTCTCTGGGAGCCCAGGGGGCTGAGAAAGCGGTCTCCCTCCAGATTAAGTCCTCAAAAACCTATCTGAACAAGTGATGAAGAAAACAATGTTAAGGGAAGAGTTTCTTCTGTTTAGTTAAATCTGGGAGGTCTGAGTGTTCCTGGAGCCCCCGTCGGGATGGGTCATAGGTCGAGAATCCCTCGCGTGTGAGTATTCGCTATTCGAGGGCTCTGTGGGGTCAATCAAATTTTCATAATCACTGTCGTCTGATTCCTCCACACTGTCTCCAGCTGCTCCCTGGGAAGGAGGAAGGTCTGCCCCAGCTCCCGCGTACTTCAGTCCGGCGCTGCTGGGAGCGTAACTGGAAGAGCCCACGGCTTGAGGTCGAGGCATGAAGACACCTGCCTCCATGCGAGAATGGCTCAAAGTACTTTCTTGATTGTTTGGGTGAAAATCGGAGTAAGGGGGCGGGGCACCGGAGGCCTCTGCGTCTGCCAGTGAACTTCTACCTTCGGTTGCAAACCCCGCGTAGGGCGTCCGCGGGCTGAGCGCCGGCTCCAGGCTTTCAGACGGCATCTGTCTGTTCATCATGGCCTGCTGCAATCCTGGGTGAAAAGAGGAAGAAAACTGTAATACAGTCTATTGCTTCCCAGCTCTGCACCTCAATGCACTCAACTGCCAACCTGAATGTTCTGGAAAATAGCAACAAAGCAGTGACACTGATTATTACTGTTGTTTTACATTTGCACAATACTTAGTGATTTACGAAGTATTTCTCTATAATTTACAAACTATTTCTCTATACATTAATTCATTGAAGGTTCAAAACATCAATAATATCATCATTACCGATGTTATTGTTGCCATTACATAGGCAAAAAACTGGAGCGCAGAAAGGGTAAGTGACCCCACGAAGGGAACAGCGGATGGGCCTGACTCTCCCAGTGCAGGTCCTTCACCCGCCGGCTCCCACCCCACCTGCTGCTGACTGTGACCAGACTGTGAGGACAGAGGATGAAGAAAACAGTCCTCACCACCCTTGGCAGTCATTGGAACGAGTGTTTTCCTTGACAAACCTGGTACCAAAAACACTTCCTTACAGCCACCTGTCACTACACACGCACAGACCTCTTTCCCCTGAAAAGCTGAAGGGCCCTGGGTTCGGTGGCCAGTTTTTCCAGGTACCAGGCCATCATTTTACCACATTTTTATGAGTGCTCTGAAAGCCCCGTATCTGAGGCTACAACCTTTAAGTTTTTTAAAGTATATTTTTGTAAAGATTCTCTGTAGCCCTAGGTGGTATGGCTCAGTGGACTGATTGCCAGCCTGCAGACCAAAGGCCACCAGTTCGGTCCCCAGTGCTGGGTGTGAAAGAGGCAACTGATAGCTGTTTCTCTCACACATCATGTTTCTTTCCCTCTCCCTCCCCTTCCTTTAGCCCTCTCTCTAAAAAATAAATAAATAAAATCTTTAAAAAAGATTTGTGCACAGGGGAGAGTTTCTTCTGTTTAGTTAAACCTGGGAGGTCTTGTGCGCAGACTTCGTTTCTTAGTTTTAAGACAATTATGCTGTTTAGTGTATAAATTCTTAAAAAACAAGGGTAAGTGGGAAAGATATATATTTGTCCTGGATTATTCATTTTTATTGAAATCTTTAAAAAAGATTTTAGTTATTTATTTTATTTTTTTTAAAGATTTTATTTATTTATTTTTAGAGAGAGGAGAAGGGAGGGAGAGAAACAGCAATGTATGGTTGCCTCTCACATGGCCCTCACAGGGGACCTGGCCTGCAACCCAGGCATGTGCCCTGACCGGGAATCGAACCGGGACGGTCTGGCTCCCAGCCCGCGCTCAATCCACTGAGCTACACCAGCCAGGCGATTTTAGTTATTTATTTTTTAGAGAGAGGGAAGGGGAAGGAGAAAGAAAGGGAAAGAAAATCGATACGTTGCCTCTCGCGAACCCCAACCGCAGACAGAATCCACAACCCAGGCATGTGCCCTGACCAGGAACAAAAATGCTAACCTTTCACTCTGTGGGACAATGCCCAACCAACTGAGCCATACCAGTCAGGGCTAAAGGACATTTTTAATACTACAAAAATGATACATACTTTTACAAAATTTAGGTAAGAACAAGAAAAATTGCCCACAATTCTATCACCCAGATAACACTCAGAATTTTGGTAAAAAGATCACAAGATTTGGGGTTAAAAATGTAAACGTTAGCCCTGGCTGGTGTGGCTCAGTGGATTGAGCGCGGGCTGGGAACCAGACAATCCCGGTTCAATTCCCGGTCAGGGCACATGCCTGGGTTGCGGGCCGGGTCCCCTGTGGGGGCCATGTGAGAGGCAACCATACATTGCTGTTTCTCTCCTTCTCTGTCTCCCTCCCTTCCCCTCTCTCTAAAAATAAATAAATAAATCTTTAAAAAAAATGTAAACTTTAGGTGTTAAGTCCCCATTTATTTCCTGAACTCCACTTTTTTTTTTTTAAGATTTTATTTATTTATTTTTAGAGAGAGGAAGAAGGAGGGAGAAAGAGGGAAGGAAACATCATTGTGTGGTTGCCTCTCACTTGGCCCCCCACTGGGGACCTGGCCCGCAACCCAGCCATGTGCCCTGACTGGGAATCAAACCAGCGACCCTTTGGTTTGCAGCCTGCGCTCAATCCACTGAACTACACGAGCCATGGCCTGAATTCCACTTTTATCATCCAGCCCGTGCATGTTTTGCATATATATGTATGCTTTAAACATAGTTAAGATCATGTTTATACCATTTTATATCCTAGTGTTTTTGC
>PVJI01032163.1:0-12474 GCA_004026765.1 Micronycteris hirsuta
GCTCAGTGGATTGAGCGCGGGCTGGGAACCAGACGGTCCCGGTTCGATTCCCAGTCAGGGCACATGCCTGGGTTGCAGGCCAGGTCCCCTGTGAGGGCCATGTGAGAGGCAACCATACATTGCTGTTTCTCTCCCTCTCTGTCTCCCTCCCTTCTCTTCTCTCTAAAAATAAATAAATAAAATCTTTAAAAAAAAAAAATACTGTGCTAAGGCCTGGGGAAAGGTAAAGATTTGTTTCTGTTTGTTGAGCATAATCCTCGTTATCTGAGTGTGAAATGAAGAATACTGTCACCAGCATGTCGAGGTGAAATCTGGGACATCGAATGAGCTTCTAGAAATTCAAAATTTGTCCCAGACTGAACTTTTTATTTTTATATTTCACAGTACCCAGACATGAGTCAAGAATCTGATTCTCCATTTGTTTTCATCTGCACAAATCCTCAGGAAATGATTGTGAAGTTTCCTATTAAAGGAAATCCAAAAATCTGTAAGTGACAAGCTTTCATGCAAATTTTTTTATTTTGCATCTCACTTGTTTAACTTTTAATTTTTTTTCCTCTTTTTACCCTGTTCTATAGCATCTCAAGTGTTGGGAGATTAATAAAATTATATTTATTGATAACTTGAATGTCAGGTTAACTACAGGATAGTCTTTCCAAAGTGAACCTTGATCGGCAGTTATTGGCGTGCTAGTGAATCACTCTAAATTTCAATTTTAGGACCCAGTACATTTAAATCCTATTTGTCAGCCCAAAGAGCATGCTTTGCTCTGCTGTACTGCTCATTAAAGGAAGTAGTCAGCCAGAGCCAGTGGCAGCATTGTCACTTACTCATCGTTCAACCCAAGAATAAGACAACTTTTCGAGTGTCTTTTCTTGAGTATCTATTTTGGAGGCATCACTTCCCACTATTTCTTTCATTACTGGTTTCCTAGAGCTTTGCTCTAGCCCTCTTGCTTTTCATCTCTTTGAAACTTCTTAATGATTTCTTTTTCTGTAACATTTGCTTTTATGTGTTTGTGGTTATGTCTATATATTCACTCCTTAGGTAGATCTTTCAACTTGCAACTTTTCTTCAACTTCCATCTTCTCTTCCACTGTTTTCTACAGTAGCCTTTTCTATTTCAAAGCAATATCAAGAAACATATAGTGGAGTCCTCCCTGCCTAACTTTCTTTCAGGAACAGCATCAACAACCCTCCCATTTGCTCATATCAGTTACTATTGTGTGCCTCTGTGACATTGCTTTCGCATTGTGTAAACTGGATGATTCTTGAGCGAGAATTGTCTTCAGCTGTGCACAGATCTGCCTCACCTGGTACCTTGGAGACCTGCTAGCCATTTTATAAATCTGTTCTGTTGAGAAGTGCTTCTAAACTATAATGAAAATAAAAATTGCCTATAAACCTATTTAGACAGGTTTCTAGGCCTTCTCACAAGTGATATTGATGTCGGTCAACTGAGTACACTTTGAGTAATACTGCTTTCAATCACAAAATAAAACTCTTTGAGTATAAATTCGGGTTAATGTATACTCACTGTAAAATTCAGGCAACCCTCATAATTTAACTGGTGTATGTTTCTGAGTTTCCTACAAATCTGAAAATCTGAACATAAGTTGCCCTTAATTTATACAAATTATTTGCTTTAGATTATATGCCAGTTGGTATCCAGGTGGCCCTGGAAATTCTTTTTCCTTCTTCTCCACTATGTAGGATTTAAATCTCTTTTCCTCTCCCTCTTTTTTGGTTGTGGCGTTCTACCTCCTTGTCCTCTGTTCCAGTCTCACCTTGCTCTGGGCTCCGATAGCAGCACTGGTGGGAGGAGGACAGGTGGTAGGGCTCCTCTGCCAGGCACGCTGCCACCTTGATCTTTAGCCCCAGTTACCTTTTCTTAGCTTCCTCCTCTATCTTGGTTTTTATCTGCTGCTTAAGCGCCTGTGAGAAAATGTTCTGTGTAAACAGAGATTAGATACTCTCTGAAATGTTTTACTTCAGTACTTTCTCTGCCTAGACAGAGACCCACCCTCAGCAAATATATGGCCTTCATTTTTTTTCATAAGGTTTAATAGGGGTGGGGGAGTGATGCTCTTAGGGAGCAAGCTTTAATAACCTCTTGATTTTTCTCATTGTTTCTGTTAGTTAAAAGCTTTAAAAAGCCAATATGGCTGTATGTTTATTTCAGGGACAACAGGACTAGATAGAAATTATGAGTCTACAGCTTCTTCCATTGTAGACCAGACAAGGGGGAAAAATAGTGGTCAGAAACAATAAGTAGTGATAATTTATTTAAAAAAAAAAAAAAAAAAAACAGGCTCACCAATCCCTGTGTATCTCAGGAAAAAATTCTATTGAGAGGGAGCCAGAGTGAGGATTTAGTCTGGTGTAAAGTTTTATTCTCTATAACTCCTTATTCCTTTACCCTCCATTCAATCTTACCGTCTCTAAAAACCTTACACTCTGCCAGAACTTCCTTGCCTTAGGCCATAGGGGCCATCTCTAGTAGTTTAAAGATGGGAAAGTCTTTAATCCCACTGCCACAGGGGAAAAATACATAGTTGGCTCTTAATTTGGAATGCTTCATGGTTTATTCAAGATATATTGTTACTTGAAGTGGTTAAGTTCCATTCCATAGTATTAATAACATTACTACTCCACTTCAATTACAGCCATAACTATGGCTTAATTTTATTTATTTATTTATTTATTTATTTTTGTGGTATGACTTGGGGACCTAGCCACCTTTTACAGATAAGTTCTAGAAGAAATATATTCCAAGTTCTAAACTTTTGACTTGCAAATAAACTTACAGACTACAACCCATTTCCATATTGTATCATGTGTATATATATGTATATGTGCCTTCAGTTAAAGGTTTATATTTTGATTTATATTTTTGGCCATATAAACTTGAGCTTACTTGACCTGGGGATAATTGTGTTTCTTGAAATTGAAATAATTCAGAAAAGAGCAATGTGCAATATGATATCATTTGGCTGCATGTCTGCTCAAATTAGGATATACAAAATAGTTAAGTACAGTAGAATATATAGGTTGAATGTTTAAAGAGATAAAGAAATCATTTTACTTTAAATGAACTACATGTTCTATAAACTCATGCAAATACTGCCTTATGTTTTATGCAAAGTGTGTGAAAATCCCTATGAGAGTTGTATCGATTGATGACAAATACTTTTCCCCTTTCAACTTCTTGCCCATCTGCTGCACATGCACTTGATTTTCTTTTAGGCACCATGATTGAGGATGTGGTTTAACACTGAAATGATGCAGGTACGAAATGTGAAAGGATTCAGAAAATACAGAAAGTAAGCAGTATCACTCTGCTTTTAAGAGACTGTACTGTGTGTTACTATACTTAACTGTCCAGGTCCTAAGTCTTGAAAGACCAGGCTGAACTAGAAATCAGAGTTCAGAATTCATGTAATCCAAGGGCAGCCATCATGACTGTTTCTTCATGCAAGCCCCATCCTTTGCCCTCACTGCCCACAGCTGACCCAAGAATTGCTACTATTGGCAGTCACTGTGCTGGATGTTAGGGAATGCAAAGAAGTCCTTATTTGTAAGATCACAGATTGCTGGCACATGTATGGTTTTTTTTAGGCAGTAGGGGATGAAAGAATTTCTGGGATGAAGAATCGCTGGGAATGTCCTGGAAATCCTTGTTACTCTGTATCTCCTTCCTCCTGTTAGTTTTCCATTTTGTGAAATCATCATTGAAGTCAGAGATTAGTCTGCCTACCACTGAGTGCTTTTGCTCTGATGGGTTGATCCTACCTGAGCTGGTGTTACATGAGAGTTTTTATAATCAGACTGGAGTTTTCTTAAAATTATATTTGGAAAGTTCTATATAGTAAAGCTTTGAGAGTGTGAATAGGGTAATCTTTTTTTAAGTATGAGGAATCTGAAATAAATATAATGAAAAGACTTGCCTAGAGTTATATGGTAAATTAAAAGTAAAACTGAGACCATAACTAAGAAACACAACTCCCAAGCCTCAACATAAATAATATGACTACCCTTACTTTTTCAGAGAACTTTGAGCTTATGAGGCATTTTAACATATGTGTTTCAATTAGTTATTTGACTAAATGACTTAGTGTATGTAAAATACTTAGCACAGTGATATATAGAAAACACTTAATGTTAGCTCTACTCCTTTCAACAACTTTATAAGTTAGTAGGAATTTTCCCTCCTTTTATTTTTTAGTTGAATAAACAGGTTTACAGGAATTATATTTTGCTCACATCTTTCTGCTTTTAGGTTTCCTACTTTTTTCTAGGTTTTTTGATTTTTTTTATATTGCCTGAAAAACAGTTTTAATTTACATTTCATTTTTAGGACACAATATCATAGAGCTGGAAAGGGCCTTCAATACTATGTAGTCTAGTTTCTTAGTATTGATAAAGTTGAAGATAAGAATGATTACATGATCTTCGGGTTACACAGCTAGGTAGTCTCAAGACCAAAAGTAGAACCTGTTTCTTCTAACTTATTCAATAAAGAGAACTAGAAGTCTAGAGACCTGGAGTCCTAGGTGGAATTCTAAATTCTGCCCTGCCTTCTTCTGTAGAGCTGGATGAGACACATATTTTTCAACCAGGCAGCCTGGGGCATGAAAGAACTTCTAAATCCTCGGGAATACCCTGTGCTCTAAAGCCCAAGTTAAAATCAACAGCGTTTGGACCATCGTGGATGGCATTTAGGGTATCATTTAGTGAAGGTTTCTGAAGCCCAGAAAAGAAAGCAATTGTATTCCAAATGCAGGTGTAGCCCTATAGAGATGGGGGGAGGAATAGAATTAGAAAACAGGGAAACTTGTTAGGTTGAGGTTATTTTTCTCACAGTTTCTTTGTGCAGTAGTCACAACATGTATTCTTAATTGGATAAATGAGAATATTGAAGTCCAGAGAGAAAATGACTTGCCCCAGGTCATACAGCTAGTTAATATCAGACAAGGGTGGACTAAAAGATGAGTCTTAAGACTCCTAAGCTAGTGCTCTCTTACCTTTGATTGCTGCAACAAACGAAAATGACAGCATATGAGGGGCGGTGGTTGTAGGTATGGGCCCATAGTGCAGTAGTACAGGGGGACTTCCTTTTTTCTTTTTCTTTTTTTAAAGTGCTGCAGCTGATGTTCAACTTAATTGTTTCTGTTTCCAGCATCAGCATTGCTACGGACTTAAATGAGACCTTTTTTTGGAGAAAGCAACCTGCAAACTCTGTTCTGAGACCAGACAGACAGGAAGGAACTCTATAAAGATTCCCTTCATGAGATAGATGGCTCCTAAGACTGCTACCACTAAACCCAACTCTGTCCTGGTAGATCTGAGGAGTCAGAGGTCAGACACCACAGCTGTGAAGAACCTCTCATTAGGGTCACCTGAGACAGGAAGGTTGCTTGTTTTCTAACTTTAACACTTAGAAGAGTCATACTGCCTATGACCTTTGCCCTTCTTAGCTGGTGATAGGGGCCCTTTGTCAGTAAAGCATTCATGTGGGTTCTACTCCACTGTTTCAGGTCACTCCCCCTGTTAAGTCTGAGGCAGGATAGGGGTGAGTTGAACTGCTTTTCTCATTGTGAGGGAGGTTCATGCATTATGCTCAGCCAGTTAACAGGTCAGAGGAATGGGTTTCCCACTGTGTGAAGTGCCTTTTTTTATTATATGTTTATATTCTTTAAAAACTCGTCTTAGTATTAGACACCCTGGAAAAGGTGACGTTTCTTTTCTAGTAGCTACACAATTAGAAATATTAACTTAGATTCTTTAGGCGAATATTCGTTGTGTTTGTGTGCATGCTTTTGTGTCTCTCTGTGGTGTTCCCACTGCTTCCTCATTCTTACAGAATGAGGCTCTGAAGTTTGAAAGTGTCTGAGTCCTGAAGCAAGATAATTGAATGTGACGGGAACATAGTAACCAGAAGACCTGGGAGGCCATGAAAGATTTGCATTGCAAATATAAAAAATAAATAATGAGGCTTCTTTTTTTCCCTTACAGGGAAACTGGATTCCAAGATCCATCAAGGCGCAAAGAAGGGGTTAATGAAGCAGAATAAAGCTGTCTGACCCAGGAGGAAAGGAACTATGCAGCATAGTGGAGTTTTGTGTACTAAAATTGTTATACACTGGTCCTTCGGAATCTCCAGCAGTAGAAATCTCAAGGCTTGCTTATCAGGCGTTGACTCTCTCAGTACTTAAACTCTTACCAAAACTTGTATATTTTTCTTACTGAGTGGGATTCTTACTTTAAGTAGTGGGTCAAAATCTTTGAATACATTATTTATAAAAACATATTTTAAAAATTCTAGGTCTTAGACATTTTTTTCTCAGCGTGATATTGGAAGAGAAAGGAACAAGTTGGAAATTAATTTCCTCTCTCGGGCTTGGATTTGTAGTTAGGAAAAATTTTAACCTAGGTTAACAATTAGCAGGGGAGCACTTGAATTTTAACGTTTCTTTGCCCGCCCTCCTCTCCGCCCCCCCCCCCCCACCGCCCACCTCCAACATGATAGCCTCATAGAGAATTTGAATGTCCAAGGAATCCTGTGTTTGATACAAACTATGGTGGGATAGAAAGCTTTTTAGCAAGTTTTCTGCACCAGTCCAACATCTTTTAAAGTTGGGTCCGACATCTTCAGAAGCTGAGTAACCTTCACTGGCAAACTTTTTTTGAAGCAATGCCCTGAAGAGGTGCTGTCGTTTGTTCTTTGGTTGAGGCGTTAGGCATAAGAAGGTCAGACTGGGAGGAGAGGAGCCACCTGCTAAAGCAGCATGGAACTGCCCTATTTATTTTGTTGGTATTGCAAAAACGTCACTTCTTCGATGGGGCAATTAGAAACAAACTGAAAAATAAAATCCCTTCAGTAATTGCATCCAGATACCCCCAGATGCTGAGCCTAAACCCTTTAAACCATCCACACCCTGGGAAGCTATGAGCTTTGGAAAAAGTAGGTTATTTTGAAATGAGATTTTTACTAGTCAGCCTGGCCCCACTTAGGGAAGCCCTTTCTTCTGAGGCTGTGCAGAAGAGCTGTCAGAATCTCAGTTGCTGGCATCCTCAGGAAATTCATGCTCTTAAATGTGTATGTTCTGCTTTTTATAACGCAGCACCACCACACTGGGGAAGTTGGATTTCCTCCAGCAGTTGTGTTCATGACTTAAAAAAGAGCACAAGGGAGGGAAAAAAAGTGCCCTGTGTTATGAAAAAGATTAATTTCCCCTTTCTTTAATCCTTCATATTCAGCGTTTATTTGCATTGAAATGCCTCCACTCATTATGCATTGATGTTCACTCAACTGTGAACCCTGCTTGTTGCATAGCTCTAGGCACTGGTTTTGCGGGACCTGATCACTCTGGATTCCCAGGGAAAACTCACCCGATTCTTGTTCTGGTGATGCACACATGCAGTATTTTCATTCTTTTCCTGTTCAACCTCTGTAGAGAAGTGGAAAGGACAGCTAATGGCACTTTAGGGAAAAAACTCCCTGCCATCCTACAGACCTTAGTACTGTTAATGAAGCCACATTGGGTTCATTATGTAGTTAATAGTTTACCAAGCAGTAAGTAGCACCTTGAATTCTGAGCTGGAATTGTCTGGTCTTCTTAATATCAAAATAACACTGAAAGGCAGGAGGTAAAGAACCTATGGATGGTGGGGGTAGAGGGGCGGGGTGTTTATATACCTCTTTGTTTGAATGACAGCCTGAGCACAGAAGAGTCTGGATCGATTTTTCCACCTGGACAGATTGTGTGTTTGCCTAAAGAAAAACACTAGGAGCTGCAAGAGTTCGGGTTATGAAGCCGTTTTGTGCGCTGTGATACGAATGTTTACAAGAACCTTACAAGTTTGTAAGAACACACCTCAGCATCCAAACTATGCAGCTGGAGCCACATGAGAAGATGGCAGAGTAACTTGGAAACTTCTTTTCATGGTTAGACTGTGAAAGCCCATCTTTAGTTCACTGTTAGTGGTAAAAGGTCTCTCTTTTATTTGCAGAGACACCAGAGAGGAAGTGTGGGAGAGACTTGAGGGTAGATGGCTCTCCATTGCTCAGTGATGAATAGCATAATTTAAAGCTTAGTGGAAATTCTTAGCAGCCTGGGTAAAAACTCACCCTGGAATAGCCAGCTTCTCAGTGCTTTACACTTTGCACTGACCCTGCAGCTGTAGAACAGCTTGGCCTAGGGGATGTCTTCATGTTTCTGAGCTGGTTTTCTTTTGCAGCCTCAACATCTGCGCCCCCTTTTGGTTGGTTGAGTTCAGCAGCTCCCAATTGGTATAGAGTACTTAAAGGATTCAGCGTTTTTATTTTTGTTTTTCCAGGCAGAACCCAGTCTCAATTAAATAAGCTCAGAGGACAGAGAGAGAGAGACAGAGAGATAGAGAGAGAGAGAGAGAGAGAGAGAGAGAGAGTGTGTGTGTGTGTGTGTGTGTGTGTGTGTGTGTGTGTGTGTGTGTAAAAAACTGGAGACATTCTGCCCTGGCTGGTGTAGCTCAGTGGATTGAGCGCAGGCTGCGAACCAAAGGGTCGCAGGTTCGATTCCCAGTTGCAGGCCAGGTCCCCAGTGGGGGCCACATGAGAGGCAACCACACATTGATGTTTCTCTCCTCTTTCTCCCTCATTTCTGTCTAAAAATAAATAAATAAAATCTTAAAAAAAAAAAAAACTGGAGATGTTCTCTGTCAGGATTTAGGAGGCTTTAGCCTTGCAGTCAGATGTTTGGAATGGGGCAAGGGAATTTCTTTTTTTTTTTTTGGTTGCTAGAGCTAATGTGGAGAAAAAGAACTGTGTGTCCCCTCATTTCTTTTTAAGCTGTAAGTTTACAGAAACTGATTTTTTCCTAGAAAGTAGGTATGAAAAAATTAGACTTTCACAATTACTTTAACAAATAATTACAAAGTTAGGGCTTTATAGAGTTATAACCCCAAATCTCTTTCCATTTTGAGTACTGTATCTACTCAAGCCTATTTATATGGCATTCATTTACTTTGGTAAAAAAAAATATTTAATGCCTTTGCTAGAGCTCCTAGCTAAGATTGAGACAGCATGGGGTTTCTTCTTTTGCCTAGCTGGAAAAGGCCAGTAAAAAGCAAGGATGTATTAAAGTAGAGAAATCAGTTAATTTGTCAGTTTATTAGGCCTGGGGGAAGGAAAGAAAGTCCTGTGATGAAGGATGTTTTCTCCTTGAGATTCAAATAGCAAGTACACATCTGCTGTTCTCAGCTTCTGTGAATGTGTTTGGGTGGAGGTAATTCATGCCACAGGCTCTAGCAGCAAACAAGGGATCCAGCATTTGGAGGGCTGTTCTACTTCTCTCATGGGGAGAAGAAAGAACATAGAGTACTATCCTCTGACACAAAGTAGCTTGTGTAAATGTCTGTCCATTTGTTTGTGCGCACATAATGTGGATTAATTCATAGTGTGAAACTTGGTAAACTGATCAGATTTCAGATTTCAGTCATGACAGTGGGTAATCCAGAAAGAAAACCTAGTAAGCGTTGTACCCCAACTTGGAGTCAGTTCAATAGGGTCAGGGAAAGGGAGCCGGGAACTGGACTAAGTATCCATAGAGAGGTATGTCATAGGAAAAGAGAAGTTGGGACAAGGGACAAAAAATGTCAAAACAGAAGATTTGAGAAGAGTCTAGAGTTGTACTGTCTAATAAATGTACTATCTAATGTCTACTGTATGAGCCATTAGCCACATGTGATTATTTAAGTGAAATTAAGAATTCAATTCTTCAGTTACATTAACCATATTTCAGGTGCTCAAATAGCCACAGGTGGCTAGTGAATTTGGAATTAGTGCAGATATAGACCATTTCCAGCATTGCAAAAAGTTCTATGGGACAGTGCTTGTTAGGAGCAGGGGTCAACATACTTTTTCTGTAAAGGGCCAGGTAGCAAATGTTCTGGGCTTTGTAAGCCAGTCATCCAGTCTGTTACTATTCAACTCTGCTGTCATAATGCAAACACATCCAAGAAAATAAATAAATAAGTATGGCTTATTGAAACTTCATTTATGCACACTGAAATTTGAATTTTATATAGTTTTCATATCACAAATTTTTTTTTAAATTATTTTTCAGCCATTTAAAAATGTAAAAACCCTTTCTAGCTCATGGGACACACCAAAAAGTGGTGAGCCGGATTTGACATGTGGGCCATAATTTGTCAGCCCCTCTCTAGAGGAACAGGAAGTCAAAACTTAAAAGTTTTTTTACTCTACAAGACATCAATCACTTGAACATTTTTAGTGGTTCTTCTAGACTTGAGAACTTTCTCTGGCTAAAAATCAGGGTTCACTGTAGGAATGTCTTTCCTTTGTTTCCTAATTTTGCAGTCCAGTCTCTATTAGAGTCATGTTCTTCAATGGGAGATGACTACTCAGGTGTTAACTTTTAATTAAGTCATACAAGTATAAAACACTAAACCCTACTCTTTCTCTACCTGCTAAGGAGGTGAATCATCACTTGTAATATCACCTACTACAGGCTGGACGTTTGCTGTCACATGAGATCAGTTCTGTCCTTGTACTGTCCTAAGCAAGCTGAATATTAGTGGACCAAAGGGAGATTATCATCCTAGGCCAGTAGGCCAGACAGCCTTAGTAATCATCTTTAGTCATCACCCCCACCCCCAAACACACAGACACAGACACATACCTCTGTGTGTAGAGATAAAGAGATAGGGATTTTATGACCTGGCTCTGTCCTCAAGTCACACTATGTTGCCTGGCACTGTTGAAAGATGCCTCAGGGAAAACAAAGACAGGAAAGATAAAAACTGCAGTTGAGCCCTGGCAGGGTAGCTCATTGGTTAAAGCATTGTCCCCAAATCCCAAGGTTATGGGTTTGATCCCTGGTCGGGGCACATAAAAGAATCAACCAAGGGCCCTGGCTGGCATAGCTCAGTGGATTGAGTGCGGGCCTGTGAACCAAGGAGTTGCCAGTTAGATTTCCAGTCTAGGGTACATGCCTGGGTTGCAGGCCAGGTCCCCGGTAGGGGGCACAGGAGAGGCAACCACACACTGATGTTTCTCTCCTTCTCTTTCTCCTTCCTTTCCTCTCTAAAAATAAATAAATAAAATCTTAAAAAAAAAAAAAAAGAACCAAGGGAAGCATAAATAAGTGGAACGACAAATATTTTTCTCTCAAAAATTTTTTTAAAAATTTACAATAAAAACCTGCTGAGTTGACTAAGATGGTCAAGGACACAGGAAGGACATAATAGGGGCTAAAATGTGGGGAGCCTGAAGAATTAAGATAAACTTCTGTTTGCTGTGGAAGGAGGTAGAAGTTTTAGGAAAGGAGGTCCTGAAGAGTAGTTTCACAAGTGAGAGGTGGGTTTGCTTATACAAACATGGACTGAATACCTACTGTATATTAGATAGTGTTCTGGGGATTGGAGATGAATGACAGATAAATAAAGGTAAAAGTTACAGTCAGTATGATGGGTTAGAAAAGGACAGAATAAGACTTCTACATAATAAAAAGTAGTAAGATTTGATGATAGGATGGTGCGGAGAAAAGGGATATAGAATGATTATAAATGGTACTTTTAAGAGGAAAACAAATGGTAATCCGAAAAAAGGAAACCGGAGGACAAAGGATAAAAATGTAGGGGGTTGATATTTTGCTGAACCCAGGGATAAAATGGATGAAAACATCATGAGCTGTGCCTGCTCTTCGCTTTGTGGATGTTCAGACCCTGTAAGGCCCTTTTCTCACAGTTGAAGGACACCTACAGAATTGGTGTCTTCTGTATTTAAGTTACCCTACTTCCCCAGAGACCTCTCTGCGAGGAAGTCTGGTCCAGCGAGAGTTCTTTCCACGAGGAGAGAGCGTTAGGTTCGAGCTTCCAATCCAGGTTTCTTGGAGTTTATCTCTGTTTTAACCGGCTCGCCGGGTTTTCCAGCATTCCCAGAGCAGACTCTAATCCTGGCTCCTAGTGACCGCGCATTCCGAGACCCAGGATTTGGCTTCTCTATCCAGGTTCCGGGTTTCCCCTGCGCTCTCCCGCTCCAGACTCCACACTAGCCTGGAATCCGGATCCGAGGGCCCGGTAGTCCAGTGTCCGGGCCTTCCAGGTGGCCCTGCTTGTCCCGGATCGCGGCGGCGGCGGCGGTGGCGGCGGCTGAGGGACCCGCGGCCCCGGACACAGCGGCACCGGCCGGGCGGGGCGGAGCGGCGCGGGGAGGGGCGGAGAGCCGGAGCGGAGGCGGGGTGGGGTGGGGGGGAGGGGCCGCGGGAACGGATGGCGGCCTGGGCCCGGTAGCAGCGGCGGCTCTACGGCCCGGGGCCCCGGGCCAGCGGAGGTGGCGGCTCCCGGGACCGGCCGCGCGGTGAGTCCGGAGCTTTGTGTGGAGCTGGGGCTGGGGAGGAGAGAGGCGGCGGCGCTGAGGGGGGCCGGGGGGCAGCGGTTCATGACGGAGGAAGTGGGGGTTGGGGGGCCGGG
>PVJI01032164.1:0-12479 GCA_004026765.1 Micronycteris hirsuta
TTGTTGTTGTTGCTATATCAAATGGGATTTTTTTTTCCTGATTTCTGTTTCTGCTGTTTCACTGTTGGTATACAAAAATGCCTTTGATTTCTGGATATTGACTTTAGATCCTGCTGTTTTGCCAAATTCAATTATTAGATCGAGTAGTTTTTTGGAGGAGTCTATAGGATTTTCTAAGTATACTATCATGTTATCATGGATTCTGAGGGCAGAAGCTTCGTGAATGACACAGAGAACAGTTAAACTCTCTGTCATTCTGAGATCCTTCAGAAGACTTTAGTAAAAATTGTTAATGAATGTCTCAAAATACATTTGGCGTAGCGAAAACATAAAGGTGTTGCCACCCCCACAAAAAAATCCAGGGAAGCTTCAGAACTTTTGTAATATATTCTGCAAGGTGATGTGCACCCTTAGACAGCATTAGATGAGGGGTCAAGGGCCCCAGGATCTCCTCCAGTCCCTTGGACTGTCTGAATCTTCCTCTACTCAACCCAGTCCTCTTCTAGCTTGAAAATGCTATAACTAGATTCTACGTATTACCTAGTCCTTAATGCAAGATTTTGAGTATGGGAACTTTAATTTGAGCTATAAAAATGCATTTTCTATCTCTCTTAAATGTTTGATGCCTTTATACCAGCAGCCAGCTGTCTAAATGTGACTCACCAGGAGCAGTGTTTGCTGTTCATATTGATGATGACTCTGGAGGAAGGATTTAAAGGTCAATCATGGAGAAACAGATTTAGGAAGCCTTCATGTTTTTAATCTTAATACCCATCATTTTTGGTCCTCACAATTTAAGAATATAGAAAAGATATGTTTCTTGACTTACCAGCTATTAAAAGAGTGTGAAATAGGAGATTAGGTCCATTTCCATAAACCAAACACTTTGATGTTTCTGAGACAATTGAGCGCATTTTTCTAAATCAAATCTTATTTTTTTTCTATTGATTTAAAAATCAAAAAGGCCTTAGGATTCACAGCTCCACTTATATGGATTAATTTACTTGGCAAGTAAGGCAAGGAACATTAAAGAACACTATTCAAAAGTTTGTGAAATGCTACTTTCTTAAAACTATCCTCTGTGATGACATTTTCACTTAAAATATATGCACATCCCTAATTTATTTCATGATACAAAATATTAATTTATTTCCAGTAAGTCATGTTTGTCAGTTATTGTCAAATGCCACAATAAATAGCTGACTGGTTTTGCACTCCTGCCCCTTCTCCATGCATGGGGACTGCTGTGTTGGGCTTGACATTGTCTGCGTAGCTGTGGACATAGCTGTGGGGTGTTTTCCCCGTTGACAGTGGTTAATGAAGTATATCTGCTCTTGTAAAATACAGACAAGTACAGTATCAAAATATATATAGAAAGAGAGAGAGAGTAAAAATTGCTTTTCTGGCCTTTTAACCCTGAGAAAGATTAATGGTTGTTTGGATTAGAAACTGTACCCTAGTGATGGACTGTTGCCTCCGGGGAGTGGATATGAGAAAGGGGACCGGTCACCCCGGGTCAACACTGCACAGGCTGCTGTGTCTCCAATGACCAGCAACCCCAAGCTGAGCTGGCTGCAGGCTACTCTGTTAAATGCCTGATCCCCTGGGAGCTGAGAGGAAGCCAGACCACATCCCAGCGATCACCATCACAATGGCCTGTGGGAGGCGGTCACCAGGAAAGGCCACACTTTGGGCAGAAATTGGTTCTTTTTTTTTTTTTTTTTTGAAATTAGGTCTTTATCTGACATAAAATCACTTCTGGTTCAACTGACATTTACTTCTTGAAGCCCTAGGTTGAATAACTGGCAGCTGGGGAGGGAGGGTCTAGTTTCTCAGGCTATTATTCCAGTCTTTCCAACCACCCCAACAACTCCGAATAAACGCATAGGCCCCACAAATTGCAGTAACTGTGATTTTGTCTCACATGAAATCCCTCCTGAAGCTATGAGGACAGCTAGCTTTAAAATAACCTCATCTTATTCTTTCTGGCTTTAAATACTAATAGCTTTTTCATCTGGGTGCTTTTACTTGGTTTCCCAATTTATAAAATTGGAAACTAATTAAAATAATCATGAGCAAAAATGAGGGAAAAAAACTACCATCATGCCATTACCCAAACATAGCTGTTATCATTTGATATATTTCCTTTCCATCTTTTTCATTTGGGTGATGTCATCTTTAGCTCTTAAGGCATGATATTTTAAGTATTTTCTATGTTGCCACATAATCTTCATAACTATTAATTTAAAAGGCACATAATAGTTTATTGAACAGGAATGTAATAATTTATTCTTATAGGGCATCAAGATTGCTTCCAAATTTTATCCCTACTAATACCACAGCAATGAATATTGTGTATATGGACTTTTTCATGCTCTAAATTAATTTCTTAGGTTAATTAACTCCCAACTGAATTTTTACATTAGAGTATGGATATTTGTATGGCTCCTGATTCATATTGTCCAACTATATACACCTCACTATTGTTTTAAACACTGCTACCCTCTCCTTCAATCTTCTCTTCAAAATCAATAGTAGTGTACAGAAAGGGAAATACATCAATAATATTGTAATAACTGTGTATGGTGTCAGGTGAGTACTTAAAATATAAAGGAGAACACTTTGTAAAGTATGTAATTGTCTTACCATTATGCTATATACCTGAAACTAATACAAAATAATATGGATTATAAACTGTAATTAAAAAATAAAATTTTAAATGAAAACAATTAGTAGTAGTATGGAACACCAAGTCACGAAATGAAGTTCACACGGTTGGACCAACTAGACTGTATGTGCAGACCTCCAACATTCAGCTGTGGGTTTTCTTTTATGTCGGCATATTTTAACAGTTCACATGAACAGATTAAAATTTTCAAATAAAATTATGAAGTTTACTTTAGTATTATATTACTGCCTCTTAAGTGAAACTGTAGACAACCAAGTCTATTTTTCTTGGTCATTAACTTTTATTTTCCTTCTAGGATCCTCTATAGGCCGCTACATCTATGGGCCTGTGTTATTACATTCATGGTCCTCACTTATGCTGGCCAAGTAAAAGGACCCAAGGTAGCAACAAGAAAATATAAATGTCTTTTTCTCTAAGGATGTTCTAGAATCATCTGCACCTGTGACTGAAAGCATTGCTGCACTGGGAGGGAGGTGAGTGACATCAAACAACCACCCCACCGAGATCCCTTCCGAGGGGCTAAGTTGCTCCTCTAATCCAAAGCCTCTCAAAGCTTTGAGGCTGTGCCCACCGGTCCCACGATAGCAGCGTTACCGCGGCCCAATCTGAACTTTATGCCAGGTGTTGCGAATGAGAAACGAATGCTTGTAAGACAGCATACAAAGAAGAGATGTCCAAATGGTGACAGTAGGCTGGAGTGACAACCTGAGTCAGGGCAGGCTAGTTTTCTTTCATGTTTTATATCTCATTTAACAACTATAATAAATGCAGTACATAACTACTTGAAAAGTAGTTTCCCAAAGAATGAAGGGGATCACTGATTTGGAAAGAGGAAGAGAATTAGGGACATGCAGGCAGGAGTGTTTTGGAGAGGGCAAGGGAATAATTGTAGGAACACGACATTTAGTGGTATTTTTAACCAAACTATTGATATTTTTAAATATCAACTCTTGTGAAACACAGTGGCCTATTTAGTAGGACACCTATTACAGCTGCTAATAATAATAAATAAAGACAATAATAATACGGGCATAGCTCATTCTATTGCACGTTGCTTTACTGCATGTCAGTTTTGTAAATTGAAGGTCGGTGGCACCCCCGTGTCTACCAAGTCTAGCAGTGCCGTTTTTCCAACAGCAGTTGTTCACTTTATGTCTCCCTGTCACATTTTGGTAATTCTCTCAATATTTCAAATGTTTTCATTACTATATTTGTTTTGATCTGTGATCCGTGATCTTTGATGTCACTGCTGTCATTGTTTTGGGATGCCATGAGCCATTCCCATACGAGATAGAGAACTTAATTGATAAATGCTCTGTGCATTCTGGCTTCTCTGCTGACTGGTCATTCCCTGTCTTTCTCCCTCTCCTCAGGCCTCCCTGTTCCCTGAGACACAACTATATTGAAATTAGGCCAATTGAAGCCTACAATGGCCTCTAAGTGTTCAAGGGAAAGGAAGAGTTGTATGTCTCTCACTTTAAATCAAAATCTAGAAAACACTGAGCCTAGTGAGGAAGGCATGCTGAACACTGAGATAGGCCAGAAGCTAGGCAGGAGTCTTGCACCAAACATTTAGCCAACTTGGGAATACAAAGGAAAAGTTCTTGGAGGAAATTAAAAGTGCTACTCCAGTGAACATAAGAATAATAAGAAAGTGAAACAGCCTTATTGTTGAAATGGAGAAAGTTATATTGGTCTAGAGAGAAGATCAAACCAGCCACAACATTCACTTAAGCTAAAGCTAGTTTAGAGAAAGCCCCTATTTTCAGTTCTATGATACCTAGAAGAGGTTAAGAAGTTGCAGAAGGAAAGCATGAAACTAGCAAAAGTTGATTCATGAGGTTTAAGGAAAGAAACCACCTCTATAACATAAAAGTGCAATGTGAAGTAGCAAGTGCTGATGTAGAAGCTGCAGGAAGTTATCTAGAAGATCTAGCTAAGATAATCACTGGAAGTGGCTACACTCAACAGCAGGTTTTCAAAGCAGATGAAAGTTTTATATTGGAAAGAGATGCTATTTAGGGTTTTCATAGCTAAACAGAAGTCAGTACTTGCTTTCAAAGCTTCAAAGGGCAGGCTGACTCTCTTGTTGGGGGCAAATGCACCAGGTGACTTTAAGTTGAAGCCAATGTTCATCATTCCAAAAATCCTATGACCCTTTAGAATTACGGTGAATCCGTTCTGTCTATGCTCAGTAAGTGGACAACAAAATCTGGACAACAGCCCATCTGTTTACAAAATGTTTTACTGAATATTTTAAACCCACTGTTGAGACCTGCTCAAGAAAAGAAAAGATTCCTTTCAAAATATTAATGCTAGGTTTTGTTTCTCTTTAATGCTTATGCTTAGAAAATTTACTGCAGTTATTTTTTGTAATCAAAGTATATAATAATCTTTCCCCTTTCCATGTGAGTGTCCGCTGCAAGATTCCACTGCAGTCTCTTCCTTCTCCTTAAGGCAGTCAAGCAACCCTCATTAGAGGGTCCTCTGAACTCTCATAACGTCTCTTGTATGCATCCCTTATTACTCTGTGTTGTAAATACATCTTAGTCTGTGGGCAATCATCTATTTTCTTGTCTGTCTCCCCCTGTAATCTGCGAGCAGAGGGTGGAAGTTTGCCTTAATCGTTTCTAGATCCTCAACACCTGGCAAATAGCTGGCATTACAGCAGTAAACTGTCGGTAAGTATGGGCAGAATAGAATGGAGAGAATGAAACAGCCACTCTGAATTTTTTCCTACTCAGACAATCTGAGTTTTCATTGGCCAAAGTCTCAAACGTTACAAGTGAATAAATGCCAAGCCTGCATGCCCTGGATCCTCAGGTATTACCAATGAGCATCAGAACTAACATCCCTTGCCTGTTATATCCTGATATACAAACAACCTGGAAAAAAGTAAAAGGTATTCTAGGATCCACTTTTTAAAGCCCTGGACCATTGAGCATGTTGGGAGAACAGTCTGGTGGGTCCACAGAACTTGCGAGCCTCCTCTTACAGATCAGTGAAGACAGAACACCCTAGCTGAGCCAATGAGGGACAACTTTACAAAAAGCAGACAACTGTTGATCTACACAAAAGAAAATCTTCCTACCAGTATAACACCATTAGCATCTTAGCAGCTCTTCTATTATAAATCTGACATTTCCTTCTTCAAAGCCCAATTTGAGCAATTTTCACTTTTAAAATGAAATAATAAAGCCATCAACACACAATAAAAGCTATGCACTATTTATAATCACAAGTCTTTAGAGTGTATTTTATGTTAAAAAAAAATTGAATTACTAGCCCTTCCCTTTTAAGTCCCATAAAGCCTTCAGCTCTAGAACAAGAGATTCAAAGTCTTTTCTCTTGGGTTTTAATTTTTATGTGGCTTCTGATTTCTTTTTTAATCTCCTCTAAAACTTAAAATCCCTGAACACAGTTTCCACTGCTTCCACTGAATTGGCAGCAGGCTGGTCTTTTTCTTGGTGGATAATGGATTTAGTTTGATTGCTGACACAGGAACAATGAGAGGATAAACAATTCCTTTTGTGGCCTTGAAATTCCCCATCTGCTGAGTGTGGTCATGACTGAAGAGCGCTGGGCAGAGACAGATGAATGAGCCCGCCACGCCTGATGTTAAGGACATCCGTCACACAAGCTGAACATGTGGCTTCATAAATCAGGAGCTAATAGCAACTCTGGTTGCTCATGTCATTAACTTGCCAGCCGTTTAAATACCTACAAATTTACCATAATGTTGAGTGTAGGGACCCGATTTGCAATTCTGATCTTACCAAGAAACCAGAGGTAGAAAGGGAAGCCAAAAATCATCTTCTACGTTAAAAAAACAAACAAACAAACACACAAACGCTTTTTCAGATGCATGCTCAAATGTATGATGTCCGGAGTTGTTTTCATAGTAAGATGGAATGAGGAAGTCAAGTTATAAATGAAAAAAAATTGGCCGTGAGTTTCTCATTATTAAAAATGAGTGATGGAAAGCTAAGCATTCATTATACTATATTCTTCACTTTCTTATATATTTAAAATTATCTGTAAAGTTTTTAAAAATTAAGTAAAATGGAAAATGAGAGTTTACATTTGTAGTAACAGCATTTTTGCCTAATTCTATCGTTTCTTAAAAAAAAAAGAAAAAACTGCTCACACAACAGTTGAAGCATTTAACAAGGCAAATAAGTCATCATCACTGAACAGGAAAGCAACACATTTGAGAGGGAGAAGATCAGGTAACACCTACTGTGGTTTCTCAGAAACCCACCTCACTCCACTAAGGAGAGCTGTCTCGCCCGAGATCAAACCCATTCCCAAGGTGCTTGATATCCAGCGACTCAAGAAGGAGGTCAGTTAGGAGGCCTGACTTAGCCTAAAATACAGGATAACCAATTAGATTTGAATTTCAGTAAACAACAAATAATTTTTAGTGTAAGTATGCCCCATGCAATATTTGAGAAAAACATATACTAAAAAAACTATTTGTTATTCTCCTTAAATTAAAACGTAACTAGGTAACTTATAGTGTATCTACCTATACTCCCAGCACCTGTCCTCTGATAAGGAGAGTCTTCTTTACCACAAAGAACATCACTTTGCATAAGTTAAAGATTGAAACCATCTTTCTCTCTCTCTCTCTCTCTCGGAGGAACTGAAAGTTGAATGTTAGTCCTGCTCAAATGACAAGTGTATCTCCAGTTTCACAGAATCAGCTACTGAACATTAAACACAGATGCTTCTCAGAGGCCCACAGCCTGGTGCCCCCAAGTCTTCAGACTGGTATCGTGGCTAGTTGGGGAGTCCAGGTTTTGGAGTCATGACTGACCCAGGTTAAGGTCTCCCTTCTGTAAAACAATGGTAGGCCCACCATGCAGGGTTATTGTAGGGCTAGTGTATAAAGTGCCTGGTACACAATAGGTATCACGTTGAGGGGATACAGCCCCTCTGCTCAGCCACTAGATCCACATCCCCCAGGTGGTTTGAAAGGCATGTATGAGTTTATACTCCTGGGAATCACTCCAGATTTTCGGAATCAGAAAGAACGAGTCTAGAGCCCGGGCATTCCAGCTTTTATCACGCTGCTTAAGTGATCTGATTTGCAGCCAGGGTTCTTGAAGGAGGACATTGTCAAGAACTTTCTTCTGTTCATCAGTGGTTCTCAATCTCTAGCAAAGATCAGAAGCTATGGAGAGTTTGTTCAAACACAGGTTGCTGGGCTCTCTACCTGAGAGTTTCTGAAGGCTTGGGCAGGGCAGGGAGAATCTGAGAATTTGCATGTCTTACAAGTTCCCGGATACTGCTGACCTGCGGTCTGGGGACAGTTTCAGAACCAGTTTGCTCATCCAAATCCTACTTGCATATTATAATCACGGAAGGTGTTTTTCAATACCTAGGCTCGGGCCCTAGGGGCTCATATTTAAATAGTCTGGTGGGGGCACCTGAGAGCCTCATAATTCTAATGCACGCAGGTCAGGACCATCCGCTCTCCTTACATGAACTCTCTGCTCTCACACCTATGTGCCCTGGGACCAGCAAGACAGCTTCTCAGGGGCTCCTTAGAAACTCAGACCCCACCCCAGAGCTGTGGAATCAGAATCTGCACTTTAACAAGATCCTCAGTGATTCCCATGCACATTAAAGTCTGAGAAGCATTACTTAGGTTTCAGCCTAAATGGAACTCCTTCAGAGAGGGCTCCGACAGAAGGTGGATCTCCAGAGCTCCCAGGCTGGAGAAAGAGTTAGCAACACACAGCTCTGCCCACTAGTCAAACTGGTAACCAAACATTTTGCAAAACCTGCAGTAAAGAAGTGAAGGCTTCCGTTGACATGAATTGACTGCCCTTGGAGTAAGTGTAGAAGCAAATTTTTATTTATTTATTTTTGAATTTTTATGAGAGTTTTTTGAGCCAAACTGATGACAAATGCCAGGGATTGAGATCTCAAAGGCCCCAGAAAACAAGTTTTGCAGCTTCTTCTATGCATTTGCAATTAAGGAGGGGACTAAGGAAGATTACTTGGAGGTGAGGAAAAGGCAGAGATTGGATTACAGGTTAGTTAACAGGATTATGTTAACAAGATTATGTGCTATCTTGAGGGTGATTATTTCAAAGGTGTGTTAATTTAGACGCACAGAAACAATGGACAGGGCTTGCTCAAGGCAAAGATAAACCTTTTACTAAAAAATTATATTCCTGGAGCATGACTATCCACCATGACTTGCTCAGGAATTTACTGTTCCTTACATAGAATCCTCCCACCACCCTTTTTTCTCTCTTTTTTTGGGGGGGGGTTCATAGTCCCTCCTTTTGGTAATAATTAACCCAAATGAGGCATTGATGACCAGCCTTTTGTTTGGATAGTGTGGTCTCACAGTGCTAGGAAGGCTCATTCCTAGGAAGTCCCAGTACCAATGTCATCTTGTATCTTGTTGATCCCGGGGGTCAGGGTGGCATGGTAACCACAGGTCTGAGTTGGGGTAGAATTTTCCCCAATCAGGAAAGGCAGACAAGTGAACATCAGTCAGGTCTTATGGCCATAGAAACAAAGTTTTTAAATGGTCACAAGTGGGCATTCATGTGCCAACAGTGTAGAACCCCCAGCAGTGACTTTCCAGAACCCTGGAGAAGAAGACCCCAGGCCAGGACAGGTCTTCCTTACTTACACTTCATGCGGTCCTGGGCAGACGCTGTCACCGGTACTCACAGGTGTGGTGTATGCTGATTGTTGCTATGGATTATAGAGTTTGTCTTCCAAAATGGGGACTCAGCCATTCACCCCTCCAGACACTGGAAAGTGCCTGTGCTGGCGGGGCTCTGATTATGTGATGTGATCAAGATCTGGGGCTCAGAGAACAGGAGTCAAACAGGATCACGTTGGCAAAATTTTAAAGATTAGTAATGTCAAGTATTGCCAAGTGTGACAGTGTCAACTGACGCAGAATTTTTGGAAAGCAATTTGGGAAATTGCCTCAAAATTTTAAATATGCATCTGCTATGACCCACACTCCCACAACTAGAAATCCATCCTATTAGAAGACACTCCTAAAATATTAGCAGACATTCGTAAAGACATATATATGTGAATGCACTTTGCAGCATTATTTCTACTTTTAAGAAATGGAAGTAAGCTATAGGTCTATCGAGAAAAAATGGATAAATTCTTATAATGCAAGGTTTTCTGCTCCTCCTTGTAAAGAATGGAAACTCTGTACATTCACACATGATGAGGGTGTCAATGTGTTTTATGTGTATATGTGTGATACAACTCCATTTCTATTTTTAATTGTATATACCCATACATACATATGAAAATATCTGAAAATACATGCACTAATCTGTAAACAATGATTGCTTTTAGGAAGTGAGACTAGAATTGGGGAAGTGTATTTCACTTTTTCTGTATACCCGTGTATAATTTTTGAATTTCTTATAATAAGCATGTATAATTTTTTTCTGTGTCATTCCAATTTTAGTATATGTGTTGCTAAAGCAAGCATCAGCACGTATAATTTTTACTATTTAAACTATATTTCAAGCAGGTAAAAATGGTTTCTTACGAACTGTTTTCCTCTGGGTGTGTTTCCTCACATTAGCCCGTTTAGTTGTGTGTTTCGGGCTTACTCATTAGACACAGTACAATATACTGTAATTGATTAAATTTGGGTTTTCTTAGAAAAAGCCTAATCCAGCCTGGACTCTGAGATTAATCCAAGTAACCCTGATTGACTTCTGGGTGCCCCAGAGGGGTCTTAATGTCAATTTAGTATCAGGTCAAACTGTATTTTTGTTGTTTAGCCCCTGACATTTAATATTGCCTCTTATGAAATATGATGAAATGTGTGGTTAACCAAACCCCAAATTCTTTTTAAAAGTTTGCTGCTAAATCAGGTCACCCCAATTCTGTACTTAAAATTTTTTTAATGTAAAAGTAGATGTTTTTATTTAGTTCTGTTAAATTTCATCTTGTAGGCTTTAAAGATTTTATTTATTTCTTTTTAGAGAGCAGGGAGGGAGGGAGAAAAAGAGGGAGAGAAACATCAAACATCGCACGCCCCCAACTAGGAACCTGGCCCACAGCCCAGGCATGTGCCCTGACTGGGAATCAAATCAGCAACCTTTTGGTTCATAGGCCAACGCTCAATCCATGCAGGGTTCATCTTGTAGGTTTTATTATCTACAGTATGTTAACATAATCACTGACTATTCACATAAATTTGGATCTTGCTTTCTAGTGCACTGGATATTCCTCTAAATTTTACATTATCTTAAACATGCGTATTTAATCACTGTAGAGGTTATAAAATATATAGACATGTCTTTCAGGCAGTACTCTTTTTAGCTGACAATGGCCAAAATCTACTCAAACTTAAGCAAAAATGAAATTCGTCAGATGGAGACTGAGGTATCTCATTGACCACAAGACAGGAATGACTCCAGGCCTGAGAGAGAGACAGGAAATGGGGAACTATTAACCCAGGGCAATACTCTTCCCCTCCCTTGTCTCTTACCTGTTTATGGTCTGTCTTTCTCAATCCTCTGTATCCATCCCTCACTGTCCCAACACTATCCTCATCCCCAAGCCCCCATCCCTCCCACTGGCCATCATTGTGTGTGCACATAACCACAGACACACCAAGTGTGGGCCCAGGTCAGAATACCCGCTCCCCCCTTCCAGCTGGAATGTTTTACTCTGGATCTGCGTACATGCCTCAGGCCCCTTTCAGACCAACAGTTCATTTCTTTCCACTGGTTTGCCCTCGCTGTCACCGCATTGGCTCTGATACCACCCCAGCTTATTCTGAGTTAATACCTTCCCTATGGCCTCAGACCAAGGCCCGATTTCTGTTTTCAGGTGGCAGCAGTTTGTGCTGGGTGTCCACCATGGTTCAATCAAATGTGGCCAAGGGGACAAATTCAAATAGAACAAACATGGCTTCCCAGAGCCAGCCTCGGTGGCTGGGTGCAATTCTCAGAGCCGTGGGTGTAATACTGACAACTACATCATGAGAAGTTTACCTGCTATAGAAATGTCAATGGACAGCAAGTCCAAGTCTAAGAGTTTCGGGCTCAAGTTCTCCCAGGTTCAAAGTAGGGAGGATGGCTATGGAGGTAAAGAATGGAGTATAATTTAGTGGTTAAGTACATTGGCTTTGGAATCAAGTTAGGGATTAAACAGTATTTCTGCCATGAACTAGGTATTTTTTTTTCCTGGTTTTAATTTTTTATTTTTTTTAAATTATTTTATTGTTCAATTACAGTTGTCCACATTTACCCTCCCCCCACCCCACCCCAGGCAAACCCACCTCCCTCCCTTGCTTCCCCTCTCCCCCTTGGTTTTGTCCATGTGTCCTTCATTGCAGTTCCTGAATACCCTTGTCCCCCTTCTCCCCTTCCCCCTCCCCTCTGGTTACTGCCACAATGTTCTAAACTTCAATGTCTCTGGTTCTATTTTGTTTCTCTGGTTCTATTTTGCTTGCTTACCTCACAAGCGTCTTGGCTGTGACTGATCTGAATTCCCCGGTAGCTGATCTGGCCTCGGTGCCTTCGCTCCTAAGTCCTCATACAAAACTTTTTAACATTTCATATAGTAGAGGCTGCATGATGATATACTCCTTGAACTTGACCTTATCTGAGAAGCACTTTATCTGCCCTTCCATTCTAAATGAAAGTTTTGCTGGATAGATTATTCTTGGTTGTAGGCCCTTGCTTTTCATGATTTGTAATATCTCTCTCCAGCCCCTTTTTGCTTGGAAGGTCTCCTTTGAGAAATCCGCTGACAGTCTTATGGGGATTCCTTT
>PVJI01032165.1:0-12457 GCA_004026765.1 Micronycteris hirsuta
CGGTGGCAGACAGGACCAGGTGAAGGCAATATTTAGAGATCAGCAAGCCGGAATCTTTTAAGATACACCTTTGCCGAATTAATTCCCATCCCACAGACATGATCCACACTTGCTCACACAGGAGTCACACGGAGCTGTGCTCAAAACGTGTAGATTCTCAGGACTGTGTTTACACATGTGTGGAAATCACTGCTACATCCTGCAACCGCTGATGTAATTCCAATTGCAGTCTATTGATTTGTCCTTTTAGATTAGTAGTAAGGATATTTGATGTGTAGCTTGGAGAATCCTGGATTAGTAGATTCCCTTTTGATGATGAGAAATTAGGTTGCTGCTAGGGAAGTCTTTATTCTGTCACATGGCTTTTCTTTCCTTGTCCACAGCAGTTTTGGAGATTTTTCTGTGGAAAAAACAGAAACAGACCCTTCTCTTCCTAGCTAAGGTGTGGGGCTAGGGACTTGAATTGAATGGGGTGATTGCTTGGACTAATATTGCGAATTAAAAAATTTTTAAATTGTAAAAGAGTCATGTTTAAATCTATGGGAGAGATATTCTGATCTCCTCCCCCTTTTTTCTTATAATAAATAGGGTTTAAAGTTTATAAGGACTTCTGGTTAAAGATGAATAAATGCCAAGGGCTTGAATAATTGATTCTCTCTGAAAATTGGCCAGTTTTTCTTGAGAAATTAGATTTAAAGAACAACCTGGGTGTTTCATGCAAAATTATCAGTTTTGCATATAAGATCCATGTCTATGTTTTAATTTTATTTATTATTAAAAAACAATTCAGCCCTGGTAAAGTTGGTGAGCAGATATTAGATTTATGTATTTATTTGGGAAAAGCTGTTGTGGTAGATACCTAGTATTGAATAATATTACAGATATCACTCTATATAAATTTGGGATACAAACAGGATTTTAGCAATTTGGTCCAAGATTAACACATTATGTTTTAAAAATCATAATGAATAAATTGCATAATATTTTAGAAAATATTCTCATATATTATAATTATTATATTCTTTACTTAAGTTTTGGATTACTCCTCAAAAGATAATTTTGAGGAGCAGATTAATAACTAGATTATAACATTAGATTAATTCCTAAATTTTTAACTGTAAATTATAGGAATAAATTTGAAGTTTATATTGTAAGAAGTCTTGTATATTATACTTATTAAAATTATAGAGAATTATAGTCAATATAGAGAGAATATTGAGATAATAGTATTGTTATTGGCTAGAATCTGGCATCCTGTTTGCCAGAGGATGTCTTCTTATTAGTTAAATAGAATAAATTATAAGTTGATAAGATTCCCTTAAAGACAGTAAGTAAGATAATAATTATCTGGCTGATGAGTGTTGTTACCCGACCCAAAGTAGGGGTCCTAGTGATGATTTGGCGATGCAGCAATTTTGGAGTTTCTTTTTTCTTCAGCCGGGAGACTGGAGACAGGCTGCCAGTGGTTTTTTGGGGCAGCCAGGGGGTTTTGTGTATTCTGTGGAAAAAACATAGAGACACCTCCTTCCCCCAAATCAAACCTATACCTGGCCTCTTTTTACTGTAAAGCTTAAGTTTACATTAAAAAATTATAAATCCTGGATTTCCACAGTTTATTTAGAAAACACCTACAAGTTATGGCTTTCACAGCAGGTTTAACAGATTATACATGAAGTGTTTTAGTTTTCTCTATTTCAAGTATTAAAGAAAAATGAGGCTATTAAACATGAATATTTGCTTAAAGGTGATGTTGCACATTTGCCTATAAATATATTTTGGAGAGATATCAATCTTGGTGTTTAAAACCTTTTAGTATCTTATAACGTGGGGCCTCTTTTTATTTTATGAGGCAAAAAATGTTTTACTGTTATTTTTGATATGGTTGTTTAAGAATTTTTGATGGAAGATTAAAAGCAAACTTTTGACAATTACATTTTTGCTGTCCTTCTAGTGAGGGGGGTTTGTGGAAGAACCAGCCGGCCCCCCGTAGTCTTGTGAACTATTTTTAGGAGTTGATAAATTCCTATGGTGAAGCATTTACCCATCAAGTGCCTTTAGTGACCTTTATTAGCCAATTTTTTTATGGGGAGGTAGCCAGTCTCCCCAATAACCGAGTTAAAAATTGGTGTTATGTTTTCCGCAAAAAATGGCTGGTTTTTTCCGGAAGACTGCACACCTACATTTTATTTTTATAATAAAATGGTCATGGCTTTGGCACAAGGAGGAATTAGATTGAAAACATACATATTTCTTTTGAGCTTCCTAGTATTTTTTATTAAGAGACAATCCTGAGTGGTAGATGAAATGGCCAGGCAAACCTTTTTTTTCTAACTTGGACACCTGTTAAGGCTTTTCTTTCCTAATTTCATTGCATAACTTAATACATACAATTTAAGTCTTGCCTTCAATCCTATCTTACACTACCTGGCAAATATGCCAACCTCTGACTAGCATTCTTCTCTTCACTTTCTCCTACCTTCTTTCCCTCAAACCTATTCCCTTTTCTAAGTTGGACACCTGTCAAGCTTCTTTTCCTTCAATTCTATTTTATCATTCATAACTTACCTGACCTTTGTTAAAATACATACATAATTCAGTTTGGCTATAAAGTATTATAGATTACAACACTATGATTTTATGACTTTAATATTTGAAGTGGCATATTTAAGGTTTATTCATAGACATATATGAAGTAATATATATATGGTATTATATGTAATAAGTATCACTTATATAATTAATAAAAGTACATGGCCATAATAGCTTATGAATATATACAAATGGCTATTATGTTATACATTTTTATAATTATGCAGTATTAAAATGGCACACAGCTGTTTATCAATGCAGGCTTTATTTATTTGCCACAAGCCTTTTTAATATTTTATTTCTTAATTTTAATAGTAAACTCAGAGGTCACTCAGAAACATGACTGCAAACTCCAAACACACACAAACCTGCACTCAACCAATGTTGAGTCCTTTAAAACCAAGGTAGCAGTACCAAAATGTATTTGAAAATTATATTATAAATGGTAGCTTTGGAATGTTATTTCTTGCTACCTGATGTCATTGTAATTTTTACCTAACATATTTTTAATTAAATGCAGAAAATTCCTATAATAGGAAAATATTTAGTATTTTTTAAAAATCTGAATTAGGTTAAAATATTGTTTTAATAATCCAAAAGAATTACAATTTTTAAAACTTTATCTTAGATTATTAAGTATTTAAAAATAAACATTTATTTTTCAAATTACCTAAGGATACAGTTTTCTTTGGGGTTAAATGCAGAGATTAGGGTGAATTCTGAGACATGGGAAGAACCTGGTGCTGGGTTTCCTTTTTAGCTGTCTGGGGGGCGTGTCTTTGTGATGTCATTAGACATGGTCTCCAGTTTTGTAGTTTTTGCTTGCAGCGGCCATTTTAATTGTAGGCAGGGGGCTGCCTAACATGTGGTAGGTTAAGGTTTTTTAGCCTTTCTTTGTTAAAAAGAAGTCAGGCCCTTTCTCCCCACCCCCATTGCTGTGCGCTGCAAACTGCTTCCTGCTAGCTATCTTTCCCTTGTTAAGAGATGGCAAAGAAATTGGCCTGGGAGACAGAGGAGTGAAATTTTTAAGCTGTGGATTTTTTAAGTTACTGTTTCTATTTTCTTGATGGGACTACTTAAGTTGCCTTTCTCTCTGCTTCTTTTCTAACTTGTGCCAGCATGGTTTTCTTTGTCTCTGGGAGAAGAGGGGATCCGGGGCTCTGGCTGGCAAGAGGCAGATTAGCTGGGTTGGATATTTCAAGCCTCCCTCACTAAGCATATGCTGAACTCTCCCAACCAAGGACAAAGTTTTTCCTTTGCAAGTCCCGCACGTCCCAACCTCTCAAGCTGCGCGCTCTTTTTGCTTGCTGCCTTTTCTCTACTCCTCCCCAACCCCACGCGCGCCGTCGCGTCTCCCGCTGCGCGGAGAGGACCAGGTTAGGAGAGAAAAAGGCTAGAAGATGCAATTTTCACAGTTAAGCCTGCCAGACTTTTGCCGCTAAAGCTGCTTAAATGAAAGGACCTCGGTTCTCACTCTCTTCACGCATTCAACAAGGATGCTTGAGAGAGAAGAAAAGCGATCCTTTCCTTATAATTACCTAATAAAAATTTATTAATTAAATTTGCGTGGCCAAAAACGTTTTTCGTACCGGTTCTTACCCCTATCCCACTCCAGACGACTCTTGGCCGTCGGGTTCCTTCCTATTCACCGGAACTATTGCGCGCAACCTCCACCTTGAAGTGGGGGTAACGGTCCATGGCAATGCCTGTTTGGGCCCCACATTGGGCGCCATTTGTCGCGGATTTCGACCCGCAAAATCCATGGGGGGACCGCCCCGATCGCGTGAATCAGTCTTACCCAGAGACACGCTTGGAGGTGAGAATCCGGCGGCCATGGGTCTCCTCCACCATCCCCATCTTGGGGAGAAAGACCTCGTGGGTTGCTTAGCTGGGGCTTTTATTAGAGGCATTAAGACATATTTACATTGGATTGATTATTCATGGGATTAAGCAGAACAGGGGTAAGATTACTCATTAGCAGGGCATTAGGATATAAATTCAGGTCCGGTGGCAGATAGGACCAGGTTAAAGTAATATGCAGGGCTCAGCAAGCCAGAACTTTTTAAGATACATCTTTGCCAAATTCCTATTAGAGAATTTCCATTCCACAGACATGATCCGCACTTGCTCACACAGGACTCACACGGAGCTGTGCTCAAAACGTGTAAATTCTCAGGACTGCGTGTTTACACGTGTGTGGAAATCATTGCCACAGTTGGGCATTAAATAATTATTAATGAGATGGAGAAGGGAGAGAAGAGTTTAAGAAGCAGGAACAGTATTGTCAGTGAAGTGGAAGTATGAGAAAATGAGGCAAGAAGACGTGGCAGAATTAGAATGTGTAGACACAGGAGGCTCAAGATGCTATTGGACGTGTGTGCAGGGGCCATCTAATAAAGGCCTTTGTATGTCATGAAATAAAGTAAACAGTGTTTGTCAAATGTCCCCTACATAATACTGTAAGAGCAGGGGGTGGGGTGGGGAATGGAAACATAACCTTATATAAGGTGATGGTAGAGGGAGGTAAACTCACAACAGATGAAGGCAGAGGGAGGTGAAAGAAAGGGATATAAACTTTGAAAACTGCTTCAAGAATAAAATTTCCATGAAGAAATATGTCACAAAGTCCTCTTCCCAGAAACTCATTCCTGATCTCCCTCTCCCAGCTTCCTTGCTCCCTGCCCCTCCTCCTCCACTCCCAGGTCACATGCCACTGATCTTCATTACCCTATTCATAACAAGATCAAAATGCCATAGCCAACATATGGATGTTATTTCATGAATAATAGGAATATGTAAAACCTATCATCCACACAGCAAGTATAATGTAAATCTTGAATTTATAATCACCTTTAAAAATACCCATTTTGCATTGTATTTCATATATGTTGACACAATTTCAATACCATAAGAATATTTTTCCTCCACAAATACTAAATCACAAGCCAACGATAATAAAACCCCTGATATTCAATAGCTGTGCGCCATGTGTATCCTTTGGCTTTAAGTGTCCTTTGGCCTTATTTCAGGTATAGAGTATCTCAGTTTGAGAAAGAAAGATAAGGAGGGATTAACATAATTTTAAGAACAAGGTGAATTTGATAATAAGTATACATAAAAAAGACCAAGTTGTTAAAGCATGTGAAAGTTATAGGTAGGAGTAGGAGAGGAAACTAAGTAACCCACAAGAGGAAGAATTTGGGACTGAACTAAGGCAGGGGCACAAGGGCTAGTGATGACAGAATGGAAACAAAAGGTCGGAAAGTCAACATTAGGGAGTCAGGAAGCTGACACATGCAAGTACAGAAAAAGTTCTAAGGTTCTCTATAGAGACATAGCCAAAAAAAGTGGCTATCTTGTGTGTTGACCTCAGTGTTCAAACGTAAATTGAGATGGCCAGGAAGAGGACAGACATTTCCCTAACCTCCACTTTTACCAACCCTTACTGTGAACAATTGAGCTAAGCAAGCATTACGCTTGTATTAATTCAATGCAATTAAGCCTGTAGTTCTCCATAGTTAAGTCTCAGTACTTTTTGCTCCCTTATCTCTTCAACTCCATACTTCCATGTTGAAAAACTCACTGCACGTGTTCTAAATAATAAAAAAAAAAATACTTGAATCATTTAGCCATTAAGTCATGACAAATCTGGCTAACCCCTTGCCTTCTATTCTTCCAAAAAGGTATTTAGTCTGGTGCACATACAATACAGGAAATACATGACTGTGAAGTCAGACTGTATTGAAGAAATTCACTCTAAAAAAGGACACAAAGTAACAATATATGCTAACTTGCTAAACAGACTGTTGAGCATCTTTAAAGTACAGTATCACTGCTAAGATATTCACAAAAAAGGATGTCTATGCTTGCTGACATTTGTAAGTTACTGCCACTAACATCCCTTCTTAGCATCATCACATGTGGTATATGATGAGACAGAGATAGCATAAAGAGGCAGGATTACTAGGAAGGAATTCTCTCTCCCATTTTAAAAAGAATGGATTGTTCCTTTTAACGTCCATGCCATCCACAGGGCTTATAGCTTTTCAAGGTAGGATAAATGTATTTGTAGTGAAGGATGAAGGTCATAATATGTTAAGTGCTGAAACAGTGAAATAAATTATTTTTTCCTCTTGTAAGTAGAATTGAATTGGGAGTGAATAAAAAATACCATCAATAAAATTATGGACAGGAAGATTCACATGACATGGGAAACTATTCTTCAGTTAGGCATACCAAGTTTTACAATTTCCATATGGAAGGGAGTTGTTACTTTTTTTCTTAAAAAATGATACTCTTGATACGGGGGATCTGGTGGGATCACTGGGGAGAGAAGAGGGGCCCCAGGCTGCGCTTGGGAGAGGCTGTGTTCCCCACAGTGAGGAACCCCAGGAGACCCAGGAAACCCAGGAGGCAGCAGGACTGAAGCCGCAGCCTGGCATGTGATAGATTTCTCTGCCCCTGGGTAAAGGGTAAACAAACCAGAGTGGTAGTGTTGCATTGCCACAGCAACCGAGCTAACCCAGCACAAGACACCCAGCCCCTGGCAGAGATGCTGGGCCAGACATGATTGACAAAAGCGAATCCTCCTACCCCCGTACCTAGTTCCAGATTGAAGGGAAATTAGAGGTCACAGAGGCACGAGTACCTAAAGGTTAACATGGTGGCCAGCCTAGGCTACAGGATCGGATAGAAAATTGTATGCCTCCAGAATGCATGGAATTTTGGGTCAGGAAATTTAAACAGAGGGTAGGGAGAGGCTCACCCCTTCTCCTACCCCTTGTTCACCCAGTGCAGGTGCCAGCTCATAGCTCCTGGGGAAGCTGAGTCCTACCACAGGGCAGCACGTTGGGGACCCGTGCACTGATAGTGGCCCATGGGACACCGTGCCATTTTTCCCGCTTCACAGATGGTCCCGGACTATGGGCTTCTCTTCCTCTGGAGTCTGCACACAGACGCACAGACTGGAAGGTTGGCCCAGGGGGTGCAAGCAGCTTTGAGCGCAGGGACCCACAGAGTGGCGATGGCAGTGCCAACCCCACACATGTTCACCCCAGGGCCGGAGCCTGAAGCTGGAGAGCCACCCACATAGCAGCCTAGTGCTCTGGAGGGCACTAAGAATTGGGTGGTATCTCTGGGCTTGGCTTTGGGTATCAGTCTTTCGGGGAAAAGGCTTTTTTCCTGTGTTTTATGGGAGAGAGGAGCCTGAACACGGGGATCCCTTGCTCCCTGATCCCCCAAATTGTTCAGCATTTTAATAAAGACCTTTTTTCTTCCCCACCAATCTTTGTTTTGTGCCTGTGTTCAGCAGCTGGCAGCGGAATCCCACTTTTGTTTGGTAACACTAAATCCTCCTAAGGAAAGAGGCATTTTGGGGGTGGGTTTGATACCCACCCCCCAACTATCACATGCAGATTTTACAGGGAGGGTTGGTTCTACACAATTCTGCTCAATGTCAATTCTAAAAGATAGAAGTCAAAATCTCTTCTTGTTAAAAAAGATTGTTCCATTTTAAACCTAGCTTTTCCCTCACCAAAAACTGCAATGAATAGCACAGGGAATTTTTATTAGAAAAGTAAAAATTAGTTAATTAAATTAAGCATCAGACCAATGGCAAAATAATAAAAGATACAATAGAGTATAAGAGAAAGCGCTTTCTGTCTTCTAATTTATTCACAAATATTTGATGCTACTGTGCATTAGGCATTGTGTGAGGTGACATAAAACAGATGTGATCCCTGCTCTCAACAAGCTTACAGTGTTGTGAAAAAATGGAAAACAGAGATATAAGCATGTACATAAATAAAAGAATAACAAACTTACAGATACAGGAGAAAAACTTAAAAATATATAGTAACTTTCTTTTCTCCCCCCCCCCCCATTTTTGATGTGCTAACATCCAGGACTCGCTGATTTAGGAGGGACTGCCCTTCCCATGGTTAGCTAATTGCTAGACATAGTCTATGGCTTGCCTGGGAGTTTGCTTTAATTACATGTAAACCGACCAATCCCACACCCTTACCCCAACCACCTCTTTTTATGGGGCTCTCACACTCTGGGACAGTATTTTCCTGCTCTAATCATTCTAGGGGTAGGTATCTGTTAGTTAGGGGCCACCCTTACATTCCAGAGCCCACCAAAATTATTCAAATTAACCAATGCTAAATCTGCTTAGAGGTATCATCTGGCCTCACCCATTCCTTCCCATGAAAATGACACTCAAGGGGCCAGTCCAGCATTTTCTTTCTTTTTCTTGCCTGCTCACACAGCTCTGTGCTCCCTCTTGTCGCCCTGTATAGGGTGCTGTGCCTCCTGTCTCTAGGTGACTGTGAGTATAATGAAAATGTCCTTTTGGACACTCATTTCTATGTCTGGGTGTCTTACCACACCTGATTAAAACAAAAGTTGGGTATCATACAAATAAAATCACAACCAAATATCTAAAGTCAATATTATCTGTTTTATATAACAAGATAACTTCCTCGAAAAACAATTTAAAAATATATTTGGCAAGAAATAGAAAACGAGAAGAGACTTGCGACTAATAAAAAATATATATCACTAGTCGAAAATATTCCACAAAATCTAGTGCCCCTCTTTCATTACCATCCCCAGAGGCCTTTCTAAGTTACTTCTACCAAACTTGCAAGAAAACAGAAGATAGAAAAAGAATCTCAGCTTATTTTATAAAGTTTATGTATAAATGTATGCAAGAACAAACTGAGGGTTACCAGAGAGGAGGGAGGAGAGGGATAATAGGGGAAGGGCCATCAAGGACTATGTATGAAGGACACATGAGCAAAGCTAAATGGGGGTAGGTTCGGGGATGGGAGGCAAGGATGAGTGGGGCAGGGGGCGTGGTAGGGTGAAAATGGAGACAACTGTACTTGAACAACAATAAAAAAAAACTGTATGAGAAAGAAAAATATCACTTAATAATGTGAATACAAAATCCTAAATTAATAGCAAATATAAATAGCTCTGAGAAAATCAGAAACTATAAAACTATAATATGCATAACCAATAGTAACAATATATGTTATGATGTCTTTAAATATATGAAATAATCATGTAAAGAAAATCTTAAAAGTGAGTCACACATCAACCTAAGACATAAGAAGAAACCTATGTCAATTAAAAAATGCAATATAATATACTGAAATTCCACAGAATTTGACTAGCTGATCCTAAAGTTTACATTTAAAAAAAGAGTAAGAATGATTAAGGCAGTTTTCAATAATAATTTCAAGCAGAAATTCTACTTATTAGATAGAAACTTTAGTAAAAGATTATGAAGGGGAAGTAAAAATATAACATTTAGTATAAGATCAAGTATCAGAATTGTTCTCCTTCCTTGACTATCACTAATTAAGAATAAATTAAATTCCATTAATTTTTAAAAATCCATATTCTAAAAGTAACCATGATTAAAGTCAGATGAAAAGCAACTGATCTTTGAGACCCATATAACTGACAAAGATTTAGTATCTAGGCTATATTAAAAATATTCCACAAGATATTATGAAATAATAAACATTTAAATTGGAAAAGTTATGGGTAAAACATTTGAAACTGTGATTCACAAGACAGAAACCCAAATGGACAGTCAATCTTATTAGTAATCAGGGAAATGCAGGTTAAAACAATCATGAAACTTCATTTTACACCCACTAGCATGGCAAAAGAATAAATGTATAATAAACCTATGAGGTGGACAAAATGTAAGAAATGGGAACTGCCATTAATTGCTAATGAGATTCTAAATTGGTACAATCACCTCACAGAAAAATTGGTAAAACCTATTAAAGATGAAAGTTATCCAACACTTGGTCAATTATATACTTAGCTTTCAGTTAAGAGAAATTCTTACACATGTGCAAAGAGTTGTCCACACAACTGCAAGAGTTGTCACCCCCAGGCTGTGAGAGTGAGGAAAGGGAAACGTCCCGGGCTTAGTAGGTAAATGATAAAAAATCATTCTTTCCCACAAAGAAATATTATGCAATAATTAAAATTAATCTATATATATATATAAACATTGCTAGTTTTAAAAAACATAATGTAAAGTGAAAAAAATAAAGGTATATATATGTCTCGTATGCCTACAACAATAATATGTTTTTATGAAAAAACATTGGATACACAACGCAGTTTTCACATCAGGAGGGAGAAAAGATCAGGAGATGTAGACCTTATCGTTTAGGAGAGGCTAGGTTTTTCTGCAGAGTAAACAACAGCCACATTAAGCTATAAAACATTTCCATCATCCAGAATATTTTTCCCATGCCCCTTTCCCAGTCAAAATCTCAAGCCTCAGCATGAGCAGCCACCCATCTGACTTCTGTTACTTTAGTTGTACTGTTATATGGCCCATATAAATTGATTCACACAGTGTGTTCTTTTGGTCTGGTGTTCCATTCACATATTTTTATCCACGTTGTGGCATGCCAAGAATTCGTTCCTGTTTATTGCTGAGTAATACTCCATTGTATGATTATACTGCAACTTTTAAAAATGTTTTTTAATTTATTTTCTATTTTTTATTTTTTGTTTAATTACAGTTATTTGCATCCTCTCCCCTCCCCTCCTCCCTTCCCCTCCCATCCCACCTCCCCCTCCCCAGCCTCCCTCCTCCCTATTAGTTCTGTCCATGTTTCCTCTACAGTGATTCCTGAAAACTCTTCTCCCCATTGTCCCCTCCCCTCTCTCCCCTGTCTATTGTTAGACTGTTCTTAATTTCAGTGTCTCTGGTTATGTTTTGCTTGTTTTCTGCTTTTGTTGGTTATAATCCGGTTAAAGGTGAGACCATATGGTATTTGTCCCTCACTGCCTGGCTCACTTCACTTAGCATAATGCTCTCCAGTTCCATCCATGCTGTTGCAAAAGGTATAAGCTCCTTCTTCCTCTCGGTTGCATAGAATTCCATTGTGTAAATGTACCATAGTTTCTTGATCCACTCATTTGTAGATGGGCATCTAGGTTGTTTCCAGCATTTGGCTATTGTGAATTGTGCTGCTATGAACATAGGAGTGCAAAGGTTCTTTTGAATTGGTTTTTCAGGATTCTTAGGGTATAATCCCAGTAGTGGAATTGCTGGGTCAAAAGGCAGTTCCATTTTCATTTTTCTGAGGAATTTCCATATTGTTTCCCACAATGGCTGCACCAGTCTGCATTCCCACCAACAGTGCAGTAGGGTTCCCTTTTCTCCGCATCCCCTCCAACAGTTATCTGTTGCTTTGTTGGTGATGGCCATTCTGACTGATGTGAGGTGGTATCTCATTGTGGTTTTAATTTGCATCTCTCTGATGGCTAATGATGTTGAGCATCTTTTCATATGATTCTGGGCCCTCTTTATGTCTTTTTTCGAGAAGTGTCTGTTCAAGTCTTTTGCCCATTTTTTAATTGGGTTTTTTGTCTTCCTGGAGTGGAGTCGTATGAGTTCTTTGTATATTTTGGAGATCAAACCCTTGTCTGAGGTATCATTGGCAAATATGTTTTCCCATACGGTTGGTTCTCTTTTTATTTTAATACTATTTTCTTTAGCCCCACAGAAGCTATTTATTTTGATAAGATCCCATTTGTTTATTCTTTCCTTTATGTCCCTAGCTCTAGGGGACATATCATTGAAGATGTTGCTGCGTGGAATGTCTGAGATTTTCCTACCGATGATTTCCTCTAGAACTTTTATGGTGTCACGACTTACATTTAAGTCTTTTATCCACCTTGAATTTATTTTTGTGTATGGTGTAAGTTGGTGCTCGAGTTTCATTTTTTTGCAGGTAGCCATCCAGGTTTCCCAACACCATTTGTTGAAGAGGCTATTTTTATTCCATTTTATGCTTCTGCCCCCTTTGTCAAAGATTAATTG
>PVJI01032166.1:0-12358 GCA_004026765.1 Micronycteris hirsuta
ATAATCTTTTCCAGGTGATACAAAACAGCAGCTTGAACTACAAGCCATTGACATGCGGATGGTGAATAGTGGTCAGATGGTGGGGACAATCTGAAGGAAACCAACAGGTTTCCCTAAAGAAATATTTGGTGTAGGAGAAAGATGACATTCAAGGATGATTCCAAGATTCTGAATGAAGTAACTGAGAATATGGAGTTACAAAACTTACTGAAATAAGAAAGAAGCAGGTTCAGAGGGCTTTATCTGTCATACTGAGTTTGAGATGCCTTTTAAATATCTAAGGGATGATGGAAAGTAGCAGTTAGAGTTCAGAGGAGCTGTCCTGGTTGAAGATAAGTATTTGGAAATCAATAAATTAAGACTAGATATAATTCTAAGAGAAAAAAAGAAAAACTTCAATGACTGATCTTAAGATATTTAAAATGTTACATGTTTTATCTTATGTACAAATTATATAATCTTGATAGTCTCCTTCTGAACATTATTCAAACACCTGTTACTTATTTAGTTAATATGTGTGTTAAAGAATAAAAATAAAAGCAAATTATCCATATCTAAACTAAAGATGAGAAATATA
This sequence comes from Micronycteris hirsuta, assembly GCA_004026765.1. Lineage (NCBI taxonomy): Eukaryota > Metazoa > Chordata > Mammalia > Chiroptera > Phyllostomidae > Micronycteris > Micronycteris hirsuta. The sequence continues at coordinate 578 of PVJI01032166.1, forward strand.
ACATTTCAGAAATACTCATCAATTGCTTCAAATCTTCTATTTTGCTATGGGTATTAAATATGGACGAATCAGCCAAAATTATAACCAGCACACCCAAATTCTGAGGTTAATAAACATACTGCACAGCACTTAGGCATCGCACTGCAACTTGTACGCCTGCTCTCATTCTTATTACATCGTCAAGCTATTGCCTCTTTGCCTGCAGAGTTCCACTCACACAAAATATCGTTTGTGGAAAACATCCTGAAAAGCAGTATTAAAAATGGGCAGCTATCTGTGAACCAAAGTATGAAGACTTGTTTTTAAATGTTAAAAAAATAATTAAAGAAATCCCTGGTTTGAATTCTAAAATGTTAAGAATATGAAACAAAGATCTTACTCCATCTCTGAAACGAATCTCAGTGTTTCCCCGTTTACATATTTGCATACGTTATCGCCTATCATCATCACATGTAATAATAGGATATCTGTGAATTACAAATTATGTTTCTTAGTGAAAAATTCTATTTCTTGTGGGAATTCTATTACTAATTTACATAGCAAATCTCCTAAAAAGTGGGTGGTTCATGGTGTGTCTGTGAAGTAAATAAAATAGAAGGTGTAATTCATAATATTAACTGAATGTTCCAGTTAAGCCAAACAAAGCCAATAAGAATGGATTGAATCCTCCTTTACACTGCATCTAAAAAGCTCTACAAAATATTTAAGATTTTTTTATTCTTCAGTAAGCTAACCACTAGATTTTTCAGTAGTATAGCATTAGTACAGATACCTGATTATAAAATCATATAGTAAAAGACATGATATTAATATATACTCATTGAAATCTACTTAATGGTAAAATATTCAAGAATGTTATGATTAACCCAGGAAAATGAGGACAAAACAAGTCAGCCCATAAACTCTGAAATAAAAGTGGCAGGAGTATTGAAATAAAAGTTCCCAGAAACACAACGCTGGAACAATGACGGAGGGGCCGGGAGGAACTCCAGCCAGGAGCCTCAGCCCACCAGGACCCGGCCTAAGACTTTGGTGCTGACACGGAAGTGCACTTGGAATAGGCATATTAAACTTTGTTTAGAGGACTGGAATCTGTAAAGGCTCTGAGTAAAAGCACACGTGCACACACACCACCAGGACACAGCCATCACTGCTATCATTAAAAGCTGATTTTTTTAGTCCAAAAAATCTGAGAGAACATAGGATTGATCGGCACTTTTAACAGTGAGAATCATGTCAATGACAGTTGGACTGGAAAGGAAATGATGGGAGAACAGGCAGAAAAGCTGGCCTGAGAAGACAGGATCCAAGATAACAGAAGAGGCCACGTAACCAAATTTGATTGGAACAGAACTTGGAAGGATGTTTAGTGAGACAGGGAAGTAGACAGTCATGGGTGAGATGGGTCCGAAAGGGGGACGAGGTCCCTACATTGTGTGAGAACATGAGCCCAGCCACTGAATGCCTTTACACGTAGGAAAACAGACTGGGGTGTACTAATAATGTCCAGGGAAGAGAACAAAAGCCCTGAAAACTAAGGTGGCCACAGTGGGACAGAAGAAATGGCACATACAAAATATATAAGTTTTGAGTGAAACAGGTTACTATTTCTCTAAAGTACAGTGAATTTAGTCAAAAGTAAGGGAATGTGTTCGAATGGGCAATCTAAACCACTGTTCCAGTAATTTAGAACAAATGTATGGAATCGAGCTGATAGCTGCAAAAAGGATCTGGGTCGGGGTTTTGACTTTCCTCTTCAGAATGGTCAAACTCCCTGGATAAAGTCCAGGCTCTTACTTGATTTTTGCTATAAAGTCAAGCCTCTGAGATCAATGAACAAATGGTTTTTTTAATCACTTCTACAAAATGTCATAATATGTAATGTTTTAAAAAGGAGCTCTTTCAAAAATTTGCCTGCTTTTTATTCACTGGTAGATTTGTTTTCTTTCCAAAAGTATAGTATCTACCACAATTGCGAACTCACCTCCTATCACACACATGCAGAGAAAACAAAATTAGAATTGATGGGCATAGATTTGAACCTGTTGTTTCAAGAATTAGTAGAGACAACTTCTCATTAAAAGATAAAGTATTATACTTCCCAGTATACATACACACACACACACACTGTGAGGTGTGTATATATATACACATACATGTGTGCAGGACCATAGTTCAGTTTAGTAGTTTAAAACTATTAAAAATGGATTGAAATAGAAAAGTGCAAAATGGAACAAATATGAGAGGTGCTTATCAGCCTTAATGGAAAGAAAATTATTTAAATAACTTCCTGAAATCAAAGGCAGGAAAACTGACAAATTACCAACTTTCTCCAGAGAAAAATATAAGTACAGGCAAACCTGTATGACTCTTCTTAAAAAACAAGCAGATGATAAGCATTTGATAATATAACACAATGACAATAAAGAGACATAACCTTTCCTAATACAGATTTGCTCAATTTTGATGACATAAAGCTAATACTTTCTAAAGGTCAACTTTCTGAGTCAAATTTGTCATATGCAAAAGCAACAAGTAACTAGGTTGTCTACAGTTTGTTTCCCACCAAAGTTTAGGTAACAGGGTGACTTGTCCTAAAATGTAGCTGTTTCCTCTTTAGAGCCCATTACTGAAACATGCCTGTCTCCCCACGACAAAAATAACGTGTAATTCTAAATTTCTTATTTCATGGGGGATGTTGGCTGACTTTAGTCTGAAAATTTCCCTTTGAACAGATTACAATATAGAACATAGAAGAAACAATTCATGAGAATAATTCAGTTCGTTCTTATAATACTTCATTTAAGTCTCAAAAGTCAACTGGGATCCCAGTCTTCAATCATCTGGAATTCTTCCAGTGATCATCAGTGCCGAGAACTCTGAATTCTACATTCCAGTGAAGCTGGCATCTGGCAGTCTTGCCTCTGTAAACAATACCATATTGCTTGATACATTATTAATAAAGATTACTTTGATTACCTCAAAAGACACTTAAACTACTCAATATATACATAAAATATTGCTATTAATTCTATAATGTGGACACTATTTGAGGAAAATAATTTGCATAATGTATAGTAATATCTTTCTGTTTATTAAATACAATAGTGGCATTTGTCAAGATTTTGGGAAAACAAAGCTCATGGACTTTAGTTACTATATATAATTACCAAAAGTGATACTGAAATAAATTAACTTTAGAAAAAAATAAATTCTATCAAATAACAAGATCAAAATAAAGTTTTAATTGAAAATGCTAACTTCTAACAAATTTCTAAAATTTTGAAATTACTGCATGTGTGATTTTAGTACATGTGATTCAATATACCTTTAATTACTGTGTGGAAAAAGTTCTTTAAAAAGTCTGATATTTGTAGAACTGTGGTTACCACATAAATCAAGAATGGAAAGTCACAAAAACATACACTCATATCTGCTACATATGCAGTAGGTAAACTATAACCCCCAGGAGGGCAAACACCTGGAATGTATAGCTAACACAGCGTCTCCAGTGATCAGCAAAGTGCTTTGATAAAAAATGCGGGCAATAATTATGCATTGAATTAACAAATAAAGAAAGATATAAGTGAATGAATAAATAAGTGAATATCTTTCTCAGTAAATCAGAGTGTAAGCACCAAACTTTTCTATAGCAAGTAAGGCTTTACCGACTTGCTATCTCCAATTTGGATAACCCTGGGCAACATCACTTACTGAGGCAGATTCTCACACCAGTTTTATTTCTGTTTGTGCCTGCTCTAAAAAGTCAGTTTTTAGTATCTGGAAATGTAATATCTTATATTTGCATTCTGGCCATTTTATTTTCACAAATCTCAGCAAAATGTCTTCGTAACCTCCAGCACTATCATAAATAGGGGAGTGATTGGCTGGCCATTGTTCAACTGACCAGACATCATCTCTACAAGGAAAGAAACCAAGAGGGGGGATCAAATAATCAGAGATCTGCATAGTGCCTGTGGAGTTGGATTTATAAAGGTGTATTTAATTCCAAAATTCTAATAACATTATCTAGGATAGCCAGCTGCATTGTGTTCGTGATGGGTATATCCAATCTGAGAGCTCACTCACTCCATGCCTTTGACTTTATTAAATCTCCTTTACCTTGGCCTCCAATACTACACATATTTATGTGAGAGAAAATCCTCAGATTTAGAGGATTTCAGTCTCGTACTTTCAGGCTGTATACTCAAAAGCAAGTATGCTCTGAAATGATGCTAGTGTGATCTAAAGTGAAGTTTACAAGCAACTCAAGGTGGTTTAAATGCACACCTAAAATGTTATTTTAATAAGAGTTAACTGTTCAGTGTCCTAAGGAAACCAAAAATTTAAAACAAATCATATTTTACGAGAAGCAAGGATGCTACACAATTATTCAGGGTTCAAATCAGAATGCAAAAGCTCTGTACCATTACCCAGCAGCTTACACCCTCCTTCTGCTTTCCCTCAAGGACTTACTATTCCCCACAGAGAAATGTGTCTGGCCTTTTGCTTATTAAACTAAAATGTATTATTCTATTTATCTGATATATTATGAGTATGATCTTTGAGTTTGCTAAAATGAGAAGTAAAACAAAGATGCTGCCAATAATTTAGCTTTTGTGACTCGGCGTTGAAGAGCAAATTGATCTATCCTGAGGAGACACACGATGAACATTAACTTTCAATTAGTAATTAATAAAGCACAAGAGCATACTGATGTAGTACATAGTGTTGATTGTAATATATTTTAATACATTATTGATAATTAATGTAATGACTTGTGGAATACATTCAAATTTAATAAAAATTGCTACCTAATTGATTCAACAGTGATTTCTGTCATTTACATACAAAGATTAGTTGATTAATACTTTCAGGGGATATAGTAAAACAAGCCTCAGAGTGTTTAAATTCTAATACTTGCTGGCTTGGGACCAAGTTGAAAATGAAATTTCAGTACATCAACTTAAAATAGCAATATAATTTTTTCACTGTCTAGAAATACATATTTCTGCTCTAGCATTGTATGTCTTTGTAGGTGGTACAAAAATCTTTATGTGGTTTAACAAGAAAATTCTAAAACTATTAGCTCTATAACTATCTTAAACTTAAATTACCTCAGCTGCTGATAGTTAACTACATAAAACATTTTAAAGTAATCGTACAAAGTGCAAAATGTGTTAAGATTGATATATATTAAAAGAAAATCTGCACTTCTTCCTAAACTACTTGACAATGAAGAGTTACCATCAATCTGTCTTTGTCTATCTTTTTCCAACTGGATAAATTCAATTGTTAGTAGCTTGACAAAAATCAATATCAATGCTATTATTAATGAGAGTAAATATGTGATGTTAAATTTTTTACCACAGTAGCCAAATGAGTTGTAACTAATTGCATAACCATTATTTTGGAGGTAAGAAGAATTCATAGGTGAGGATGTGAAGTCTTTTGAGTTTGTAATTCTTATTTTTGATGGGATAGCAACCTATAATTTGCACACTTCAAATATTAAATTCTATCATGTTTCTAGATTATAATCTAAATGTAAGTATAATTTCTCCCTCCTAGGAAACTCATCTATTATACTTCTTTAACAGTACAGTTACATTTGTAATGTATCAAACATTGACGGTCAAAAGTCAAAGAATTCTTCTTAAACCTTGGACTAATTTAGATACAGATAGAGAGGTAGATAGAAAGACAGACATGGATATGTATATTATAACATTAAGTGAATTCCAAAATCATTACAATCTTTATGTTATTCAGTTATTAAAAAGTACATTAAAACAATGGAGATATTTTTAAAACAGTGGATATGTTTATGATGAAGGTTTTAAATAGATGGAAAAGTTTAGTTTGGTTCAGTTCGATACCCATTTGTTGATTGTATCTTATGTGTTTGGCCCTCTGTCAGGTCCCAGATACACATATTCCAAAGCTCTTCTTCAAAGACTGAAGGAGTTAGAAATAAATGTAAAATGGTTAATTGCAATGATATGTATTGGGAGCCAAGAAGAGGGAACATTCAGTGAACCCAAAGAGGAAATAGAAAATTTTTCAGGTAACAATGATACCTGAGATATTCAAGATGGATATGAACTTTTTAGGCATAGAAAGAGGGGGAAAGAGTGGCACAGGCAGAGAAGCAAGAAAAAAGGCACAAAAGCATGAAACAACACAGTCATAGGAAAGAACTCCAGGGAATTTTCTTGTAACAAAGCATGAGATAAGGAAAGAGACACAAAGTATAGGGAGAAGCTGACTCATATTAGCCCAATTGCAGGTCACGGAGGGTGTCACATGTGATCCTGACCAGTTTGGACTGAAACCTGTAGATGATGGGGAGCTCCAAGAGATTTAGAAGAAAGATCTTTGAGAGCGATGTCACTGGGTAGAAAGCAGAGATTACACGGAGGAGGAAGGAGAGGGTTGAAGATGGAGAGATAAAAGGCTTCTGGAATAACGTGCGTGAGGCACGATGTGTGTCTGACCTACAGTAGAGGTGAAAAGGAGAGACATTAAAAATGCATGTGAATCAAAGCCACAAGAATTAGTGTTTGGTAAGACACGGGGAAAGACATGCAGTCGGAAAAGTCTACTTTGATTCTCTGGGTGGGGTTCAATCATTAACTTGTAGGGATGTAGAATAAGAAGCTGATCTGGAAAGAGGGAAATCATTTTGAAGAATCCCAGAGAAAATATTAACAATTAAACTAGCAAATGAGATAGTTTACGATATTGAAGCAAATCTTCATAAAATATCCAGTACGAACAGTACAAACTTCAGATTATTTCAATTTCAAAAGTTAAAATATCTTAAATTTCACAAGGAGAAACACCTTTAAAAGTATACTGTCATATTAACAGCTCATGAGCATGACCAAGACATAAATGATGTGATGGGAAATAAATGGGGAAGGAAAAAGGCATTTTCCAGAGGGGCAAAATTGTGATCATCACTCCACAAATTCGACCGAGGTCGGGACAGCACTGTAGTACGCGGCATCTGGTCAGGTGGCAGGACAGGGCATGGGTCCACGGGAAAACTCAGTGTTGTATCTGAGGGGATATTACAAGTCACAATGAGAAAACAGAAAGAAGCATGCATACCATGCAGCAGAACTGCCCATGTACTATGTCAGCTTTTTTTTGGTTTGTTTATGTTTTTGTTTTTTTACTTCTCAGGTAGCTTCCAGGAAAAGACATTGGCTGATCTTTCAATGAGAAATAGAGATAAATACGGTGCTTTCCTCCAAGCAGGGAAAAAAATGAATTAATGCTATTTACCCTAATAAAAGCAGGAATAAAGAAAACTCAGTGGTGGTGATTGGGCAAGGGTTATATCTGTTCAAGTGGAGACTTGATGTAGTTTTAAAAATTATTAAAATACATCACCATATATTATGCTTGTCTGTTAGAAGTGCTGCCTTCAAACAGAAAAGGGAAAGGCAGAAATGGCCTCTGTGAGTGCTACCTTCTGTAAGAACAGTACACGCGGCTTGACAAAGCAGTTCTTTCACTTTAGAGATTCATTCACATCAACCACCTCAGATTGCCTGCTCTGTTGTTGCACAGCGAGGAGCTTCATTAGCACCATTCAAATGCTGATCTTTCTCCCTCTAGTGAAGAACAGGCATGGATAAGCGCTCTTATCTGCAGCCTTAAGACCTGTCTTATGAAGGTCTTTCCATGGGTCTCAGTAGAACTTTAAAGGAGTCGTCCAGTCTGTTTCCCTGATTGTTAAGAAGGACAGATCCTTCTATTGAACCTCAATAGTGGGGTATAGGATACAGGACACAGATGTTTAATTTGTATTTGCATTTTTCGACCAATAGTTTGACCTATTGATTTGGTAGCTTTTATAAAAGTTTTAACTTTTTAAGCAAATACTTTAGAAAAAATATTAATGTATAATTATAAATCCTTGACTTCATTTTCCAATAGAAAACTAAAATATCAGGTCAAATAACAAATAAACTCAATCAGAGACCCCTGTTAAAATTATTCATTTCGAACATGAGTGAAGCAGGTAGACATACTTGTATGATGATGTGTATATGTATGTGTGTGAATGCCATTCTTTATAGATTTTATATAATTATACTTCACTACCCAGAGTAAAGCACAGTTTTATTGTTATATATCTGGAAGTAGAGGTCTGTTTAAAATTGTTTTAATATGCTTAAGCCCTAACTTTGCAATGGTGAAAGCTTCTAATTTGCATTAATTTTTAATATAAATAAAATTTCAAACATAAATGAGATATATAAGTCAATGGATTTTAAATGTGGTGATCTGGCCTGGCTGGTGTAGCTCAGTGGATTGAGCGCAGGCTGGGAACCACAGGGTCCGAGTTCGATTCCCGGTCGGGGCACATGCCTGGGTTGCAGGCCGGGTCCCCTGTGAGGGCCATGTGAGAGGCAACCATACATTGCTGTTTCTCTCCCTCTCTTTCTCCCTCCTTTCTCCTCTCTCTAAAAAAATAATAAATAAATAAAATGTTTAAAAAAATGTGGTGATCTTATGAAATGTTATAATAGGTGTGAAACTACCATAATTGAATAACTAATCAATTTTATAATGTATATTGAAATATCTTCCCTAAATTGGAGGCTCGTGGCCTATCTATATGAGGCACTGTCTTCCCTGGAAACACATTGCTAAAAGTTAGTATTCATTGATATTGGCAAAGAATACAGATATTAGAGCCTTGCAGAAGTCTTCCCAGGAGTATGAGTGACTAAAATTTTTCAAAATGGTATTATTTTTAAAGGACAGAAATAAATGATCTTTCCTTAGCATAAACAGATAATGGCTTGAATTTAAAACATGTACTCCAGTCTATGGCCATACCACCCTGAATGCGCCCAATCTCATCTAAAACATGTACTCCAATAAAAAGTCAAATAAAACTGCACACAAAAAATAAAAATTAAATAAATAAAACATGTACTTCAGAATGTAATTCAGCTTAAGTGACAGGTCTTAGTGCTTCCCATAGCCTGGAAGGTAAAGACGACAAGACTGGAACAAAAATATAATATAGTTATATGTAAAAATTGTTGAAATTTAGGTGTTATAGTGTTTGTAGGACTGCCACTTTCTAGCATGCTTTTCATAGCAAATGCTGTGAACTTCTACTGGTTAATGTGTCTGATTGACTGTCAGTTGGTTGAGGAACATCCAGTTGTAGAGAAATATTATTTCTTTCAAAGTTTCATCACTATGCAAATCTTAAAAAGAATGGCAGGTGGGGAGTAGAGGAGGGGAGAAAATGCAGACAACTGTAATTGAAGAACAATAAAGTAATAAAAAAAAGGCAGGGAATGCTACCATTCCTGAGGCATAGATGACAAAATTTTAAACCCAATAGAGCACCCAGAATCCCTTATATTAAAGGAAAATTATTCTCAAGGAAAGCGAGCTGTGGTGGTTTGGGGGAGGAAAGAGGCAAAGTGGGGCCCACCCTGCCACAGGAAGTGGCTAACGAAACCTGACTTACCAGTAGTAGCTACCGTCTCACCTGCTCCAAGTTCTGTCATGAAATCTGGAGCAATTTCCAAGGTGTAATATTGAGAAGAATTAGGAGTCAACTCTGATAGTTCATTAAGATTTAGAAATCTTTTAACTGACTTGAAAAATTAGCCTGATCCATTTGTTTATCAAAAAGAAAAAAATACTGAGATACAGCAAAGTAAGTTGTAGACAAAATATTTCAAATGTGAGGATATATTTATGTGTTTAAATAAAGGTCATATAAAGTCATAATGCAAAGACATTTCTGCCTGCTTATCCACATTGTGATCTAATTTTCTGCTATTTTGAAGAATTTAGACAACCTACATTAGCCCAACAGAACTGAGGAGACTTTACACATAACCATCATCAAGTAAGTATTCTATGGTATTCTCTTTTTCTGTTGCTCACAAAATAGTATTGTTGCACCTAATAAGCAATTTACTATATTTTTGTTTATTTTTCAACAAAGTCTAATTACTCTTTGTCATTCTACTTGTGCATGCTGCAGCAGTTCGGCACACAAAGAATGCCACCGTGAAGGTTACCAGTTCGATCACACTTCGTGAACTAGAGTGACCTAGAGTCATTCACACTAGCTAGGTAGGTAACCTGCAAGGCTCCCCTTCTTCAAAACCACAAAAGGAAACTATTCAGATCTTATGCCCTGGAGTGGGCGAGGATTTTTTAATCATAAACAAAAACTCTCAGATAACCATTGATTATAGGTTACACAAGTCTCAAACTGAATGCTACATTTCATTTTACATATCAACATTTTTAAAAAGATCAATTTGTGATTGAGCAACAGGTCATTAATAAAACTGAATAAATTTTACAATACTGTTAGTGAAATAATTTGGGTTTATCTATTGTAATCTTCATCAGTCAGTTTTCTAAACTTTCCATTCCTGCATAACCCTTTAAAGATTTTTAAGAAGCATATGTGTTTATTCAATAGAGAATTTTATCAGAAAAAGTTAGATTTATAGTCATGTGGCGGGGAGACATTCTGAGAAATGCATAGTTAGGTGATTTTGTCATTGTGCAAACACTACAGAGCACTTAAACCAGCCTGCATGGCATGGATGACTTTGGCGAATCTGTGTGCTACACTTTTATACAACTGGCAGCACAGTGGATTTGTTTACACCAGTATTGCCACAGACATGTGAGTAATGCACTGCATTATGACTTTACTATGTGCTGCATGACTGTGATCATATGTTGGCTGTTTAAATATAAACTTTTATTTCAAATATCAGCCAAATGTCTACTAAAATTATCTTAAAAGATTTCAACTAACAGAGATTGCTCTAAGAAGCACCTGAGTTGTCTGTACTATGTCTTTCTACGTAAACCCTGAAAAGAGGAACCTAAATGCATGGTATACTTCAGTGCATTCATTACTGTATACATCATAATATGTTATGGAAATGACTGTGTTAAATGCTTGCACTTGCAAAAAAGGAGGGGCAGGTAATAAATGTTTCAAAAGCAGTCCCTTTTAATCTTCTTTGATACTATGTTTTTGTCACGAACAACAGTCATAACTTAAACTGTTTCTGACAATTTTGTCACTTCCAAAAGTTATTTGTTAAGGTTAAACTTATGCAAATATAAATGTTTACAAATTAATTATTTTATTTGACACAGCCTGTATTTTAAGCTCTCCAAGAAGAAAAAACATTGCTACATTTTAAAAAGTGAAATTTAAGGTAAAAAGTTGCTATAAGTTTCAGGGATAAAATTAATATGTTTAGCATAAAATTAATATGACAATATTTGGCTGTCTTCAAACAAGTCTTTATACTTCTAAAAGATCTTTCATCATTTACAACTAAAAGTCAGGATATTTTATTTTAAGAGCCCTTTAGAGGCTATTATTAATTTAAAAAAGAGAGAGAAAAGAGCTTCTTTTATCCATACTTTCTCCAACACACCAGAACACATGCTCGTTGGACCCATTACTATTAAAATATTCTTTCTTAGCTGCCAATAAATCCTTAATGTGAAGACATCAGTGAACAATGCTGATGAATGACTTGTTGAAATGGTTAAATTCCTTTCTTCTGAGAATATATCACCTAGATTGTCCTAACTCTCCCTTCAAAGGCCTACCCTACACACATCTGGTATTTTTTTCCCTTCCTTCCTCCCTCCCTTCCTTCCTTCCCCTTCCTTTCCTTCTTTCCCCTTCCTTTCCTTCCTTCCCCTCTCTCTTTCTTTCTTTCCTTCTTTCCTTCTCTCTCCTTCTTT
>PVJI01032167.1:0-12464 GCA_004026765.1 Micronycteris hirsuta
GGGTATAATCCCAGTAGTGGAATTGCTGGGTCGAAAGGCAGTTCCATTTTCATTTTTCTGAGGAAATTCCATACTGTTTTCCACAGAGGCTGCACCAGTCTGCATTACCACCAACAGTGCAGTAGGGTTCCCTTTTCTCCACATCCCCTCCAACAGTTATCTGTTGCTTTGTTGATGATGGCCATTCTGACTGGTGTGAGGTGATATCTCATTTTGGTTTTAATTTGCATCTCTCTGATGGCTAATGATATTGAGCATCTTTTCATATGATTCTGGGCCCTCTTTATGTCTTTTTTTGAGAAGTGTATGTTCATGTCTATTACCCATATTTTAATTGGTTTTTTTGTCTTCCTGGAATGGAGTTGTAAGAGTTCTTTGTATATTTTGGAGATCAGACCCTTGTCTGAGGTATCATTGGCAAATATGTTTTTCCATACGGTTGGTTCTCTTTTTATTTTAATACTATTTTCTTTAGCCCCACAGAAGCTTTTTATTTTGATGAGGTCCCATTTGTTTATTCTTTCCTTTATGTCCCTAGCTCTAGGGGACATGTCATTGAAGATGTTGCTACGTGGAATATCTGAGATTTTCCTACCAATGTTTTCCTCTAGAGCTTTTATGTTGTCATGACTTACATTTAAGTCTTTTATCCACCTTGAATTTATTTTTGTGTATGGTGTAAGTTGGTGCTCGAGTTTCACTTTTTTGCAGGTAGCCATCCAGGTTTCCCAACACCATTTGTTGAAGAGGCTATTTTTATTCCATTTTATACTTCTGCCCCCTTTGTCAAAGATTAATTGCCCGTAGAGACTTGGGTTTATTTCTGGGCTCTCTATTCTGTTCCATTGGTCTATCTGTCTGTTTTTATGCCAGTACCAAGCTGTTTTGATTACAGTGGCCTTGTAATATAGTTTGATATCAGGAATCGTGATCCCTCCTGCATTGTTCTTCTTTCTCAAAATTGCAGCTGATATTTGGGGTTGTTTATGGTTTCATATAAATTTTTGAAGTGTTTGTTCTATATCCATGAAATATATCATTGGACTTTGATAGGGATTGCATTGAATATATATATTGCTTTGGGGAGTATGGACATTTTGATGATGTTGATTCTTCCAATCCATGAGCATGGTATATGTTTCCATTTGTTTGTGTCTTCCATGATTTCTCTCTTCAGTGTTGTGTAGTTTTCTGAGTATAGGTCTTTTACCTCCTTGGTGAGGTTTATTCCCAGGTATTTTATTTTTTTTGTTGCTGTATCAGATGGGATTTTTTTCCTGATTTCTGTTTCTGCTGTTTCACTGTTGGTGTACAAAATTGCCTTTGACTTCTGGATATTGACTTTATATCCTGCTGTCTTGCCAAATTCAATTATTAGATCGAGTAGTTTTTTGGCGGAGTCTATAGGATTTTCTAAGTATACTATCATGTCGTCTGCAAGCAGCGACAGTTCGGTCTCCTCCTTTCCAATTTGAATGCCTTTTATTTCCTTTTCTTGTCTGATTGCTGTGGCCAAAACTTCCAGAACTATTTTGAATAGAAGTGGTGATAGTGGGCAACCTTGTCTTTTTTCTGATCTTAGTGGGAAAGATTTTAGTTTTTGTCCATTGAGTATAATGTTGGCTGTAGGTTTCTCATATATGGCCTTTATTATGTTGAGGAATGCTCCCTCTATTCCCACTTTGCTAGTGTTTTTATCATAAATGGATGTTGTACCTTATCGAATGCCTTTTCTGCATCTATTGATATGATCATGTGATTTTTGTCTTTGCTTTGGTTTATATGATGTATTACGTTTATTGTTTTGCGAATGTTGTACCATCCTTGCATTCCTGGGATGAAACCTACTTGGTCATGGTGAATGATCTTTTTAATGTATTGCTGGATGCGGTTTGCTAATATTTTGTTGAGAATTTTAGCGTCCATATTCATCAGTGATTTTGGCCTGAAGTTTTCGTTCTTTGTTGTGTCTTTTTCTGGTTTTGGGATTAGGATGATGCTGGCATCATAAAAAGACTTTGGGAGTCTTCCATCATTTTGGATTTTTTGGAATAGTCTGTGAAGGATAGGTTTTAGTTCCTCCTTAAATGCTCTGTAGAATTCTCCTGTGAAACCATCTGGTCCAGGGCTTTTGTGTGTTGGGAGTTTTTTGATTACTACTTTAATTTCTTCCACTGTTATTGGTTGGTTCAGGCTTTCTGTTTCTTTCTTATTGAGTTTTGGAAGATTATATTTTTCTAAGAATTTGTCCATTTCTCCTAGGCTTTCATATTTCTTGGCATACAGTTCTTCGTCGTAGTGACTTAAAATCCTTTGTATTTCTGTGGCCTCAGTTGTAATATCTCCTCTTTCATTTCTGATTGAGTTTATTTTGGTCCTCTCTCTTTTTTTCTTGATGAGCCTGCTTAAAAGCTTGTCTATTTTGTTTATCTTTTCAAAGAACCAGCTCCTGGATTCACTGATCCTTAGAATTGTTCTTTGAGTCTCTAAGTCGTTTAACTCTGATCTGACCTTGGTTATTTCCTTCCTTCTATATGCTGCGTTGTCTTTGCTGTTGTTCCTCAAATTCTTGTAGGCGTAGGGTTAGATTGTTTGTGTAAACTGTTTCTGTTTTTTTTAGGTAGGCCTGTATTGCTATGAACTTCCCTCTCAGGACTGCCTTTGCTGTGTCCCATAAGTTTTGGGTTGTTGTCAGTTCATTTTCATTTGTTTCAAGGGACTTTTTGATTTCTTCCCTAATCTCGCCCTTGACACATTCATTGTTTAAAAGCATGCTATTCAGTCTCCATGTTTTTGGGTGTTTGGGGTTTTTTTCCTTTGGGTTGGTTTCTAATTTCAGTCCCTTGTGGTCAGAGAAAAAACTTGGTATGATTTCAATTTTCTTGATTTGTTAAGGCTTGTTTTGTGTCCTATCATATGGTCTATTTTTGAAAATGTTCCATGTGCATTTGAAAAGAATGTATATTTAGCTTCTTTGGGGTGAAGGGCCCTATATATATCAATTAAGTCCATTTCTTCTAGGGCATGTTCAGTGCCACAATGTCTTTGCTGATCTTTTGTTTGGAGGATCTGTCCATTTTTGACCGTGGGGTGTTGAAGTCCCCTACTATAATTGTGTTGCTATCAATGTTCTTCTTGAAGTCCTCCAAGATTTTCTTTATGTATTTGGGTGCTCCTGTGTTGGGTGCGTACATATTTACAATGTTTATGTCTTCTTGGTGGATTCTTCCCTTGAGTATTATAAAGTGTTCTTCTGGGTCTCTCTTGATGGCCCTTTTTTGAAGTCTATTTTGTCTGATATGAGTATTGCTACCGCAGCTCTTTTTTCTTGTCTGTTTGCTTAGAAACTTGTTTCCAGCCCTTCACTTTCAGTTTGTGTATGTCTTTTGTCCTGAGGTGTGTCTCTTGTAAGCAGCATATGTGTGGGTCGTGCTTTCTTATCCATTCCGCTATTCTATGTCTTTTAATTGGAGCTCTTAATCCATTTACATTTAAGGTTTTTATTGATAGGTACTTATTCATTGCCATTTTTTTTTGTACCTGTATTCCTCACTCTCTCTCTCTTTCTTTTCCTTCCCTTAAATCAGTCCCTTTAGGATCTCTTTCAGAGCTGGTTTGGTGGAGGTGTATTCTTTTAGACTTCTTTTGTCTTGGAAGCTCCTTATTTGGCCATCTATCTTGATTGAGAGCCTTGCTGGGTAGAGTAGTCTTGGTTGCAGGCCTTGGGTTCTCATTACTTAGAATATTTCTTGCCATTCCCTTCTGGCTTGGAGTGTTTCCATTGACAAGTCAGCTGCTAACCTTATTGGGGTTCCCTTGTATGTTACTTCCTGCTTCTGCCTCGCTGCCTTTAGGATTCTTGTTTGTCTTGGAATTTTGCCATTTTAATGATGATGTGCCTTGAAGTGGTCCTGTTAGGGTTCCTTTTGATTGGGACTCTCTGTATTTCCTGGATTTATGTGGCTTTTTCTCTCATCAGATTAGGGAAGTTTTCCATCATTATTGTTTTGAACAGGTTTTCCATCCCTTGCTGCTCTTCCTCTCCTTCTGGTATCCCTATTATACGAATATTGTTACGTTTCATGTTGTCCTGCATTTCCCTTAATACCCTTTCATTCTTTCTGAGCCTCTTTCCCTTTTCTTGCTCTTTTTGTGTGTTTTTTTTCAACCTTATCCTCCAGCTGGCTGATCTGATCCTCTGCCTCATCAAGCCTGCTTTTGATTCCTTCTATTGTGTTCTTCAGTTCAGATATTGTATTCCTCATTTCTTCTTGGCCCTTGTGAATCGTTTCTATTTCCTTTTTCATGTTGACATAGTTTACAGTGAGTTCATTATAGTTTCCCTGTAGTTTCTGGTAGTTTTCTGTGAGTTCATCAGCTTTTCGAGTTTCTTGAGCTGCCTGATAACATATGCTTTGAACTCAATATCTGATAGTTAGCTTGCCTCTGTTTCATTTATCATTCTTTCTGGGGCTTCCTCCTTTCCTTTCATTTGGGGATTGTTTCTTTGTCTTCCCATTGTTTGTGGGATTCTTCTTGCTAGCCTCTGGTTCTTAAATTGATCTGTCAAGTTCTCTGAAGCAGCGAAGTTAATTTTGTGTCACTCTCTGTTTTTTGGCTGACTCTTGTCTGGGTCCCACACTATTCTCTTCACTATTTCAGGCTTTAATGTCTCGCCCATGATAAAGAAGCAAGGGTAAGGGAGAAAAAGAAGGAAAAGAAAGCAAAAGAAAAGTAAAAAGAAAGATAAAGAAGAAAATAATTTGAGAATAACATAAAATAAAAAATAATAAAAATAGGAAATAAAAGGAAGAGAAAACTGGAATACCAAATGAAGGGAAGGTAGAAGGAGTTAAGAAAATATAGAGGGAGACATAGGTAGAAGGGTGGGGAAAAACAAACAAAGAAACAAAGAGAAAATAAAAGAAAGAAAAAAGTAAAAATTAAAAGAAAAATAGACTTTTGTTGGGTGACTTCAACAGCATCAGGCTGGGAAGGTATCAGACTTCCCCTGCTGTCTTCCTGGGCTGCACTCTCAGCTGCCGTCCCGCCTCCAGCTGTGTTGCCGGGAGTTTGCAGAACCTCCTCTGGGCCGCCTGACCTCCACCCTGAGTCAGAGTTTATGAGGTCTGTGTGTCCCCTCAGTGGGGCTCAATGTAGCTCCTCTGTTTCTCCCCCACAGAGGGACTCTGTACCGCAGGTCAGGGTTGTGTCTCAGGCCCTCCAGGAGTCAGCTCCGCACCCCTGCATTCGCCAATCACTTTTGTCTCTGGATTCGGGGCTTGATAGCTGCAGGCCTGGGCCCCCGGTTGGGCACCGATGCCAGCCGCCCCCAACTGGCTCTGCCGGGTGCGCACCCGATCCCGGAGCTCTGGGTCTGGGTTTCCCTTTCAGTTCAGTCTCCAATTCCTCCCGCTGGAATCGCCAGCCTCTGCAGATCAGTCCCCACATACACACCAACCGCCGGACTGCTGGGGACCAAGGCTCTCCAACAGACGTGCGTGCGTCTGCTTTGGCAACTCACACACCCCAATCCAGCTCCCTCCCACAGATCCTGGAGCAAACCGGGAAGCTGCTGCTACTGGATCCGCAGACCTCCTGGCTCCCTGAGAGACCGGAGGGACCCCTTCTCTCCAAAGCAGTCTC
Source organism: Micronycteris hirsuta (assembly GCA_004026765.1). Classification (NCBI taxonomy): domain Eukaryota; kingdom Metazoa; phylum Chordata; class Mammalia; order Chiroptera; family Phyllostomidae; genus Micronycteris; species Micronycteris hirsuta. The sequence goes on from PVJI01032167.1 coordinate 5,647, forward strand.
CCTACCGGCTGATCTTTCAGTTTTATGTGCAGTCCTGGTTGCCAATCTTCCCACACACTGGAATACAGCTGGGTGATCGCTCTGCTCCTCAGAAAATCGGCCAGATATCCCACCAGTGGGCCGGAGGAAGCCGATCCAGCTCCCTCCTACTCCGACACCATCTTTCTCCTCAGTCAAGTAGGAATTTGAGGTTTGTTCTCCTCACAGAGTTCCTACTTTAAAAAGACAATATCCATCAGGTAATATCTGATTGTAATAATATAACTTTGATCTTATGTCTTGGAAAGAAAGAATATAATTCTGACAAGATAGGAATATATACAGTGATACTTTATTAAGCTCAAACCTTAAGTGTTAAGAAAAGTAGAAGCAGATTTGATGTGTCTATATCACAGCAGTTAAGAATATCAAAAATTATATGTCTTTACAGATAATCATAGCTTCAAGCTGTATAGCTTTAAAAATATGAAGGAACGGAATTGCCTTTGAACATAATTTAAAGAGGGAACACTTTTACTTCATGCTGTGATTAATGATGCTTTGAGCAATAAATTCTCCCAGGTAAGTAAAAAAAAAAAAAAAGATGTATGGCTTTAGTCAATTCAGTTTGAAACAATTCAATGCGAGAAATTTGAGAGCTTACTATGTACAAGGGGGGGACCCAAAGAAACCCAATGCTCCCTCACCCTCACCCCCTCCAAAACACACTCTGATGTGGCAGGTGTCCAACCCCCATGTCTTCTCATCCCTTGACCTTGGCCCACTCCCATGCCTCCCACACCCCAATGCCCCCCCACACACACACACATCCTGATGTGGCAGGTGTTCTCTGTGTGCCCAGAAAGATGAGGAAGCGACGCCCCCCAGAAAGCAGTCAAAGGACAGTGGATTCAACAGCCAGGTGTTTTATTAAGGTATTGGTTTATTATTTACTTCTCACTCACATGGCATACTTCTTGGTCCAAGCTCGGGCTGTGGTATCATACGTGTCCCTGTCCCTCAAGTACATTCTGGCAATGGATGGAACAAAGGCATCCTTGGGGTTGGGGTCATACAGCATGGAGCTGATGGACAACAGCAGTTTGGATATGGTCATTATGGGAGACCACTGGGACCTGAAAATATCTAGACAGATATATCCTCTTTGGTTGATATTGGGGTGGTAGATCTGGGTGGTGAAGTAAATCTGTGGGGGCCTGAAGGGGTAGTTGTGTGGGAATTGTATATTTAGGCAGAACACCCCTCCCTCATAGGGGCTGTCAGAGGGACCCATGATGGTCCCCTTCCATGTGAACATGTCATCGCCCACCGGCCCCGCGGAGCAGTGGGCAGTGGGTCGTTCCTGATGTCTTTCAGTTCCTTGTGCAGTCACCTCAGAACCGTGGACGCGTCCAAGAGAGCAGGCATGGCCCGGATATCCTAATAGGGAGAAAGAGGGGGACCACAGGTCAGGGGGTGCATGGGCTAGGGTGGCGTCACTATGGGAGCCACAGGTTAGAGGGGTATCCAATCCCCACGTCTGTGGGTAAGAAGGCTGGAGCCGGGCTGTGGGGTGCAAGGGTGGGGGGGCAGGGACAGTGGGGGAGGAGGGAGGGAGAGTTGGGGGCTCACCTGGACCAGCAGGACCTGAGGGGCTACTGCTCACCTGTGTGCCACTGGTCCCTGGCTCCTCCATCCCTTCCACCTCCAGGTCTTCCTCCCCCACTTCTTCCTCCTCCATCTCTGGTTCCTCCCGCGCTGGGTCTGCCGCTCAGAGCCTGAGCCCCGAGGCTGCGCTGCGGGTACACATGCCGCCCCGCGACAGGACCAACTGCTCCTGCCGGGCCACCTGCCTCGGCCCTCAGCCCTGCTGCGCACACTGGGTGCCTGGGATAGGACGGGGTATGCTCTGTGACGTCACAAGGTCCTGCTGATGACATCAGAAAGTCAGTGGGGGTGGGGCCGGGGAGACAGCGGGCCTGAAAGCGACGGACTCATTATTATAACAATAATTCTATATTAATACTATTATAACAACATGTTAAAGCTATCTATGAAATAAATAAATACTGAACTTGTATTAAAAAAATGGTTCCAGTCCACTGTAAAGAGGAAGGAAGCATACCAAGAAAGGCAGCCACCTGGGATGTTTTACCATGGAAAGAGGAAGGCAGTGAAAAAACATCTCAATCCTTGCCACCTTTTTTCCTCTTGCTCGCATTGCTGATCGGTGTTCTCCTACGCACACCATGTTTTGACCTGAAAGTGCCTGACCTAACGCCGGCTCTTATGAGATATTTGAGGAGTTTGGGATCAGAATCCAGTGCTTGTTTTCTCACACATTACAAATGCATAGATGTTAGGGTTAATGAGGAAAAATAACAAGTTTCAGAGTTTATTGAAGGGCAATGGATTCTGGCCGCTATCCTCAAGACTCTCAGAACATTTACTACCATTCTATGTTGGTCATTGAACTGTGAAATGACAAGTGCACAGAAGAGTAGGTTAGCTCCATGAGTAGATGTTCAAAATGACCAGAAATTTATATGCACACCATTAATCTACTTAATTACCCACTGTCCAGCCATGGCTGTGTTTCTGCCCACACCACAGGTTTCATTGTACTGTTTTCAAAATTTCTTTCCACCAAATATCACCTATGTAATGTGTTGAGAAGGGGTCGAGGGCTCCATTATTTTCACTCTTGGTCCCACCACTGGTGGGAGTATGAAATTGAGATGCATTTACTTCCTGTAATGATCATCACAAATTTACTGAACACTGTGCTCTAGGTTCTATGTTAGGTGCTTGTTGATGCAAAGATAAATATAATATTATCTCTGACTTAAAGGCATTAATGGTCTGATGGAGGAAGAGGAAAATGCAATTATGTCTATTTAGGTCATTAAAATGGCACATTATAAACACTATGATAGAAACATGTTTATGGTTCCCAGGTATAAGAAGGCCAAGGATCAAAGGTGACTGACTCTTCAGAGGGAGTTGTACCTGAGATGAGTCAGGAATGATAACTGGGAGTTAGGTAGATAGGGAAGTAGAATTTAGATGAGGGAAAAAGGCAGGCATGAATAATGGAAAGACTATTACTTAGGCAGAAGGGTAAGCAGCTGTGAAAGGCTTGATGTGACAGGAAACATGACTATTTCCAGGAATTAAATGTATTTCAGTATGTTGAAAATTGTGTGGTTTGAAGAATGCCTAAAGCCAAGACGACAATGTTCAGATTGTGAATGGACTTTCAGATGAATTGAAGAAGTTTTGATTTTATTTCCAATGCTGTAAGGAACACTGAAGCACTTTAAGTAGAAGATGATGTGAATAATTTCTGTTTTTGGAAAGATCAAATTAGCACCTGGTGTGTAGAAAATTTATTAAGAATAAAGGGAAAGGAGCCCTGGACAGTGTATCTCAGTTGGTTGTAGTGCCTTCCTGTACACCAAAAGGTTGGGAATACGATTCCCAGTCAGGGCACATGCCTGGGTTGTGGGCTGCGTCTTCACTAGGGGGCACCTGAGAGGCAACCACACATTGGTATTTCCTTGTCTTTCTCCCTCACTTCCCCTCTCTAAAAATAAATAAATAAAACCTTTAAAATAAATAAGTAAAATACATATTTTGTTATTTAACAATATTAAATTTAGTAGTTATAAAAATAAAGATAACTAATTATGCAGATAATAATTCCATAGTTAAAATTATTTGTTGTGAATTATATGAATGTTCAGAATGTGTTCACTCTCCCCTTTTCCCCTTACTGTTGTGAGAATATATTTCCCTGTTATATTGATGTTGATCTTGGATATGTGACTTACTTGATCAATGGCAAGTGAACAGATGTGATGTACAAATCTCCAATAAATGCTAATTACTGCCACTCTTCATTAGCTTGTGACAGCTGCGTACAAACAAAATGTTCTGTGTAATGGACACTCATTCTTTCTTGGCTCCCATATAGGAAAACACCTCATTCCAACCTGAATTCTACCTTCAGCCAGAATCCAAGCCAAGACAAGATGAGGAGACTAAACAAAATCATAGATAAATGGAAGACTCAAAAGTAAGAAATACGTATTTGTTTTAGTCCATGAGATTTATAGCTTACTTATTACTGAGACAAAATCTAGCTAATTTGCTATGTTTAGAAAACATATTTGATGCATCAATCTGTAATACTTTTTGTTGTAATTAATAATCATAATAATGCAAACAATTAATGCTTAAATAGCATAGTTTTACTTTTTCATAGACAAGAAGGCGAAGAAACTAAGTAGTTGCTGTTGACACTTCTCATGTGGCTTAACTCTATCACTCGGTCTCCCTGTGCTTTCTCCAACTGGCCTCACGATGGGTGCTGTAATCCAGATACAGCATCGGCATGCCATGAAGAAGAATGGGAGACAAGAAATGGGTAACGCCTTGGTTTTCCTTTTTAACAGGTAAAGAAACTGTTTTTCTGAAGGTGATCCTGGCAGACTTTGTTTTGTGCCCTGATGTCCAGACCAAGATCACATGTCCCCTCACATCTAGAATGTAGACCATGAAATTGGGAAACACAGTGCCCTGATTGGGCTAGGTAAATTGCAACTCAGTGCTGAAGAGTTTTAAAGTGTTTACCCCATGCAAAACCTGGCTTCCGACAGCAATAGAAGGGAGGTGGTGATGGCGAATGTTGAAAAGGCAACTAACAATGATTTCTCGTTAGAATTATTTATTATATTCTCTAATTCTTCCTCTCCCCATCTACTGTAATGCCAGAGTAGGGTAATATATATGCATAACAATCTATTTAAAAAATATGTTTTGCTGCCTTAGAAAATGCCCCACATTAATAATAAGACTTTAAAAGATGATACACAGTTCATGGAAACAGGGTAAGCACTGAAATTAATTGAAGCAAAGAAAACATGATGTCAAGGTGAAGTCATATGCACTCCACGTTGATATTTATTGGGCAGTCATGCTAACACATGGCTAAAGAGAATAAAATTTGGGACTTCCAGCCAAGATGGAGGTGTAGGTAGACACACTATGCCTCCTTGCACAACCAAAAGAGGAAAAACAACAATTTAAAAAACAAAAACAGCCTGATCTGACAGAAAACTGAACTGAGTGGAAGTCCGACAACTAAGGAGTTAAAGAAGACACATTCATCCAGACTGGTAAGCAGGGCGGAGCCGGTGGAGAGCACTTGGCAAGACTCAGTTTGTGGAGTGGCTCTGGCAATGCTCCAGGTGCCCAGAGAGGCCCGTGGCAGGCGCACCTGGCCAGAACGCAGCAGGCCCACTCGGCAAAACTGGGGCTGAGACTGGTAGATGGGGCAGTCCCTCATTCTCGCACAGATAAACGGGAAGGAAAAGCTGGGGATTGGAACAGACCAAGGAGCCCACCAACACAGGGAAATAAAGCCTCAAACCAACAATTTAATACAGCTGTGGGGGATGAGGCAGCAGTGGGAGGAACTCCCGGCCTCACAGGAGAGTTCGTTGGGGAGACCCACAGGCACTTGGAACTGTGCAGGCCCGTCCACGCACCCTGGAGCCAGCAAAGAAGGACTCAACTTGCTTGTGGGTAGCTGAGGAAGTGCGGAGAACAGAGCATGGGCAATTGTTCTCTCCGGCCCCGCCCCCACAGACACCATCACTACACAACAACTCGAATTACCCCGCCCTGGTGAACACCGAAGGTTCTGCCCCTTAAAGTAACAGGTGCACCGAGAAAAAAAAAAATGGCCCAAATGAAAGAACACATCAAAGCTCCAGAAAAACGAAGAAAGATGGTGGCGGAGAAGGGAGAAGCGTGATCGCTATCCTCCGGCCCACTGGCGGGATATCGGGCTGATTTTCTGAGGAGCAGAGCGATCACCCAGCTGTATTCCGGTGTGGGGGAAGATTGGAAACCAGGACTGCGCATAAAACTGAAAGATCAGCCGGTAGGGAGACTGCTTCGGAGGGAAGGGGTCACTCGGGCCTCACGGGGAGCCGGGAGGTCTGCAGATCCAGTAGCAGCAGCTTCCCGGTTTGCTCCAGGATCTGTGGGAGGGAGCTGGATTGGGGTGTGTGAGTTGCCAAGGCAGATGCGTGCGTCTGTTGGAAGAGCCTTGGTCCCCAGCAGTCCAGAGGTCGGTGCTTACCTGGGGACTGATTTGCAGAGGCTGGTGTTCCCAGCAGGAAGAATTGGAGTCTGAATTGAAAGGCAAACCCAACTTTTGAGCTCCTGGATTGGGCGCGCACCCAGTGGAGCTAATCGGGGGCAGACAGAGTAGGTACCCGACCGGGTGCCCAGGCCTGCGGCTTGCAAGCTCCGATTCCAGAGACAAAAGCGAACGGCGAATGCAGGGGCGCGAAGCTCACACCTGGAGAGCCTGAGACACAACCCAGTCCTGCGGTGCTGAGTCCCTCCATGCGGGAGAAACAGAGGAGTTACTGAGCCCCACTGACAGGAGACACAGACCCCATAAACTCTGACTCAGGGTGGCAGACAGGCGACCCAGAGGAGGTGCTACAAAACCCAGCAACTCGGCTGGAGGAGGGACAGAAGCTGAGAGTGCAGCCCAGGAAGACAGCAGGAGAAGTCAGATATCTTCCCAGCCTGACGCTGTGGAAGCCAGCCAACAAAAGTCTTTTTTTTTTTAATTTCTCTTGTTTTCTCTCTGTTTCTTTGGTTGTTTATCCCCACCCTCCTTCCTATCTGTCCCTCTATATTTTTTTAACTCCTTCTACCTTCCCTTCATTTGGTATTCCTAGTTTTCTCTTCCTTTTATTTTCCTATTTTTTATTATTTTTTTATTTTAGGTTATTTTCAAATTATTTTCTTCTTTA